>ML737225.1:0-75501 GCA_009193545.1 Aspergillus arachidicola | reverse complement strand
AAATGAAAATTCTCCAAGAGGAACTGTCACAGGCCAAAGAGCGGAATGATTACTGTGCGAAAGAAATGAAAACTCTCCAAGAGGAACTGTCGCAGGCCAAAATGCTGAATGATGAATATATCGAACAGAAGAAAGAGCATGCCACCAGCGTAGAGAAAGAGCAAGAGCTGTTGTCAGAAGCCAATAAAACTATTGCGGCATACGCCGAAGAGAAAGAAAGAATGGAAAAGGAGTTGTCGCAAGCCAATGAAACCATTGCGGCGTACGCCAAAGAGAAAGAAAGCCATGATAGGTCTGAACAGATAAAGCAGCAAGTCCTAGATAGCACACGTTGGCGCCATTTGCGGGGAATAGCAGAACAACAGAAAAGAGCCAGTGTGTTCCTGTGCCAGCTTTTTGCTCAACAACAAGATAGGGCCAAATTGCTTGCCAAATGGTCAAAGGATCTCTCACTGCATGATTTAAATACTCTAGATAAGCAAAACATGGCTCTTCAGACATACATCCACAAACATGAACAACTTATGGTGTATATCGACCAACAGATCAGCGCGGAAAACACTGCCTTTAGGCCAAATCTAGAGAATGACAGTGAGGGATACTCTCTTTATCTCGCAGCAGCAGAGTTCCTCGGGAAAGCAGGCGATTTGCTTATTCAAGCCGGACAGGACTATATCAAGCAACAGTTGGCGATGGAGCGGCAGAGGACGAAACATAATATCGAGATTGTCAAGATGATTACAGAGCAATATGACGACCTTGACGCAGTGGATATAAATCATGGGTCGATGGATGCAGTACGTAACGTATACCAAGCATTTTTGCACCTCCAGGTAGACTGGTGTAGAAAGGGAGATGCTACAGATTCTGAATCATGGAATGAAGCCTTCCAGGTTCTGATTAATCACCCGACTGAGAAAGTACTAGACCAGCTGAAATTATTATTAATTGAAATAAGAGGACCACTAAGGGTAACCACTCATCAAGATCTAAAAGCTGTCTTTCAAAGACAGCGGCAAGCAGAAGAGGATGAAATTTGGACGATACTTGGAACATCGACGCAACCGTTTGATGAGAGCCTAGCGTGGTGTTTGCGTAGGGTGAATAATGTATGCAGGATACGCGAACGATACCGACTGCAGGTATTGGATGGAACTCAATTGGTCGAAGAGGCAGAGAACAAACTAAAAGACCAGGCGCATAACCTTGAAGGGAAGGTCAATAAAGTACACCGTGACTTACAGGAGTCACAAAGCAAAAATCAGGATTCTCTATGCAAGCGATGGACACAGAAGAGCAAGACAGAGAGGAAGCCAAATGTCCGAGGCAGACCATCGAAGAGCCCCGTAGTGCAATAACATCCTATTGTCATGATGTATCACGGCACCCTGGGCAGCATTATGGATGTGATACAGAAGGCCAGTGCGTACCGGGAAGCGAGCGACGAACAACGAGCAAGGATGGTGAAAATTTAGGACACGAGGTTCATCCTGGAAGGGACACCGGGGACTCGCCAACCGATAACATTGTCCCAACCACGACAGGGCAATCAGTGGAGATGCAGCCGCAGGACAATGTTGCCACGACTTCAGATATAGCAGTGAATAGAAACACGTTGCCATCATGGGACTTAGGGCTGAAGTTGAGCCCGCCATCGCCCATACCTGGGGTCGCGATGAGTCCGACAAACGGTGCGGGCACCACCGACGATCCTACGGATGTGCCGTCGGAGCAAACAACCCAAGTAACCCATCCAGTAGAAGGAACTAGATTTGATAATCAACAATCCGCCTTTTCGGTGGGTCTGGATCAAAGGCCAATACATCTCAACCCCGACGCGGTCGCGGACACCAACCCCACCATGGGGCAGCCAATGCAAGAGTTCTACATCCATCCTGAAGATGATAACCAACCACCGTCGATGGGCACAGAGAACCAATTGCATTGTACAAATTCACAAACAGATATACCATTACCTGGAGAAGACAATTCAATGGCCGAGGGACGGGCGGAAAAGAAGATGGAGACATACCCTATGGAAGTAGCGGACGCTACAATGGAAAATCTTAGTGATGATATTCTGAAACAGAACAGCCTTCCACCTGCGACACTTACGCCTCAGAGTGTCATTTCCACGAAAACGGCAATAAGAGAAGATTCAGAGCAACCGGTAAAACGGAAAGGGAGGGTGAGCAAGGTACAAAACAATAAAGAGAAAAAAGGCAAAGAGAAAGAGGCAAGGAAAGAAGGGAACGGAAAAGAGGGAAAAAAGAATAAAAAGAAAGAGGCAAAGGAGAAAGAGGCAAAGGAGAAAGAGGCAAAGGAGAAAGAGGCAAAGGAGAAAGAGGCAAAGGAGAAAGAGGAAAAAAACAATAGTGATAATCTAAAATCGGAAGCCGCTCGACGAATAACATTGCGAAGTGGAACAATGTTAAAGGAATATATAAAGCCAAAAAAGCCAAAAAAGCCAAAAAAGCCAGATAAGGAAAGTAAAGGCCCGGGTGTGGGTGTGGACCCAATGGAATGGGACTCACGCCCATCAATCGATCGGGACGCAAAAGAAAACCCACAAGGCCCACACAATAGCACGTCGAACTCCGAAGATCATCAGGCATGCGGTAAGCCATGTGCTGAAGCACAACAATTACCACAGTCGGGAAATCCTTTTAATCTTGAGGGCAAACTGGTCGCCCCGATCAATATGACTACAACCACCGAAGAGGGCACCAGTGAGGAAGGAACACCGTCTGGAGAGCCACAGAATGAGCCATTTGTCCGAGAACAAGGCGGGGACCTGAAAGACTTACTACATCATAGCGAAGCAAAAAGGTTTTCTGAGCAAAAATTGCCTACCTTACCTAAAGAAATAACCGACGCCGAGACGTCCCACCGTGTGCCTCCAGTTGTCAATGGTGCATCTAGTGTAGACACACACCCAGGCTCGTCCTGTGTCTCTGGATCCTCCCCGGAGCCAAAATTAACAGATACGGATCAGTCATTGGTTGAAGATCAGGATACACATTCTGGGGAACTACAGCGTGGAAATAGCATCGAAAGACCTATGGTACAACGAGAGAGCTCCGAGGTATTGCGAGGATCAAACCAAGAAGAAGAGATGAAAGATCAACCAGATGATCGCCTGCCGGGCCAAGAAGAGGGCCTTCCTGTTGCACATATGCAGGTTGAGAAATCGGATGGCGGGAGCCCTGGCCCTCAGGGTGTGGGTTATCATGACCAGGTACCGAATATACGGGACCACGAGGCACCAACAGAGCCAAAGGCTGGAGTCCCTATTAAGCCGGACGATTCGTCGACCAGAAAACGGAGGCACGGTGCAGTATTCACGGAGGTGCCAAATTTCTCTGATTGGTCATTGGTTCGCCCATATACTGAAAAGGACATAAGGTGTGACGGTGAGCCAGATTTCAAGCAAATCAAATTGGACGAGGAGAAAAAATGCAAATCCCAGGAGAGGAAGCACTGCTCCTAGAGCGCCGAGAAGTAGACGATATAGTAGTAGCAAGTGAAATAGCTCGGCTTTTCTCCCATAGGATCACTATGATCGTACAATCACAATGATTAGATTTACAAAGTTTTACTAAGCAAGATTACTGAGCCGAAGAAGGCATGTAATGACCTGGAAGAAAGCCCCAATAGTGCCTCTATACTACGAGAACTTGTGTGCTGACAACCTAAGCCGTACAACGATTTTCCTGGCCACCCGACGCAAAACCGCGCAACGAAGGATAGGATGAAGTTGCAACATCGAACGACTTAAACTTTCTTAATAGGGATGTAGTTATGTATACCGCAAAAACTATTGTACCTATGTCCATTTGATGCGTGTTGATAAGCATTTCTCGCTACGCTTCAATTCATATAGTAGTGGACACTGTAATCGCTGCATCTTAGTCCAAATTAGGATGCCGCTACCACGTCTGATACTTTAGGTGCACTTTGACTAACAAGCATTCTTATCACTCATATGAAGAATAAATCATAAGCAATTATCATGCCAAAAATAGACCGTGGCCGGTTATAAATGCTATCTAGGCCCACGAGAAGCGATCAGTTATTCAGTCAGTACAGCACAAATGATGGGTGAGCCCAGCAGACAGGAAGCGGCGACGCCAATGCTACAAAACCACCTAAATGTACCTTCGGGCCATATTAATGCGCGTCAGTTCATTATATCCGTGTTAACACAATGCCCCACGTCTCACGCCCTTGATACCATCCCGGCAACTGTTAAATTCCGCAAGAGCTCGGGAAGCCAAGACTATCAGTATCTATGTAGTGAATAGGCATACCTGCCTTATCCAGAGCCCCGCGTACATAACCGATGCGCTTCTCGGCCCACTTCCCATCGTTAGTGTGTTTGAATAATTGCCTTGTGTGATATTATATACTTAGTGCCGATGCGAATCCCTTGGAGATTTGATGTAACCAAACAGTTTTTACCGCGCTAGGAATTTGCAATGAGGTCCGAGAACCAAAGGGAAAAGAACAAGCATGCTTGTACGACTCGTGTCATTCATATTGCCTTCCATCAAGCATTCTATGAGTCGTTGGCTTGTTCAATTTAACACGCTGTATGCAACAACCCGAATTGTTTCCATTCGCTACGATGGACTCCAGAGATCAATTGCTCTCAGCGGTGGAATATAGCACCAAGGGCATTACTTCTGCTACCAGGCGCTATCACTTTACTACTCCGTATCTGAAATCCCTTATTCCATACAGCTACTGATATGGTACCACCTATGGCTCCCTCTAAAACCTTTATTAGCTGCACCCGATGGTTTCCCACGCCTTATCACACACAGCTGCCCATGGCCTTTTATAGGTAGTAAGTGTGTAATGGTATATGTTTGGCGTAGGTCATCTGGTAAAACAGTTCGGGCTACGTCTATCTTGGCCAAAAGTAATAGAAAGACACGAGCTATTATTGGCACAGATAAGCCACAGCTCACCGTTTGAGCAAAGTCACCACAGCCTATTTCTGGACAGGAATACGAGAAATGGTAAAAGGAGAACGATGACCCGTTATGCGTGGCACCGCTCTACAAACCCACTCTTCCAGCATAGATGAACAGTGGTTTGGATAATGCATTGGGGCAGGTAACAGAGACAGCACATCAGAGCCAGGGAATCACCGTCAGTACGTTCCTGGCTTCTATTTCGACGGCCGTAGTACTCTTCGCAGTTGAGATTGTTATGTTTATTCTACTTAAAAGCCGAAAGAACTTTCGTAGTATCTAGTAGGTGTGCTGACACTTCCCGCTCTGCTCTCCTTGCTGCTAACGAACAGCCAACCGCGCACCCATTTGGTTCCAGAGTGGGAACGAGTGAATGCTCCACCATCTAATCCCTTCAAGTTAGTCCGTCACTTGTTGAGTATTTCAGACGACGAGCTCATCCAACGATGTGGACTGGACGCATATTGCTTCCTTCGATATTTGGCCATGCTTTTCAAAATCTTCTGCATTCTGATGATATTCCTCTTACCAGTACTGCTCCCGGTCAACCTCATTGGTGGCAAAGGGACGCACCTTGAAAATGGCGGCGCCGGCGGGCCCCGCTGGAATGTGACTGGTCTGGACCAGCTGGCCTGGGGTAATATTCAACCACAAAACTCAGAGCGGTACTGGGTCCACCTGGTACTGGCGGCCTTTACCATTATTTGCATATGTTCGGTGTTTCTGCGAGAGCTGCAGGATTACATCCGCGTCCGACATGCTTACCTCGTAGATCCCAAAACCGCTATTCGAACCATATTAGTGACCAATATCCCGAATGCCTGGCTCCCACAAGAGACACAGCCACCAAACAAAGGCCGCTGTAGAGCAATCAGCCACCTTGTAGAAAAGCTGTACTTCGTATACGAGACATTCCCGGGGGGAGTGCAGGAAATCTGGCTCAACCGGCAGTCCATGGGGGATATGCTGCTGGCCATCCATCGACGCTCCTGGATACAGGACAAATTGGAGGCGGCAGTGACGAACCTAATCATAAGATGTAACCAGGCCTATCAAAAAGGGTTGAGTCGGATTCAGGGCCCTGCACCGAATGTATGTCATACCGACAAAAGGTACCGAGAGCGAATGCGACGGCCAACGTGGGATGCCAAGTGGCGACTCTACCGGCCGTGGGCAATGGTCGACACCATCCGGTACTGCTGTGAGAAAATTCAACGACTAACTGAAGAAATCGAGAAACAGAAAAGAAACGTCTATCCAGCTAGGTCGGCATTTATCGAGTTCATCGAGCCATTGTCAGCCCATCTCGCATGTCAAGTAGCCTGCCACCACCAGGCTGGGCGCTTACAAGCGCAACTGGTTCTTGGACCGGAGGATGTGATCTGGGCGAACGTGTCGTTGACAGGGTGGCAGGTGTATCTGCGGCGCATACTGTGCGTAGCGGCAATGATGGCCATCACCGTAGCAGGTGCCCCTCTCGTGGCCGGCACCGGTATCCTCTCCCAGCTGTCCTACTTACGGAAAGCGTTCCCCTCGCTTACCTGGATCGACAAGCTTCCGGATTGGTTTATATCCGCAGCGCAAGGTCTACTGCCGTCGCTCTGTCTTGCGTTGCTAATGATGCTGCTGCCGGCCTTGCTCCGGTGGCTTTGTCGGCAGCAGGGCCTTCACACGAGAGTGGCAGTGGAGCTGATGATGCAGCAGTACTACTTTGCCTTTCTCTTCATTCAATTGTTTCTTGTGGTCGCTGTGTCGTGCAGTTTCTCGACGATCTACCGGAGCGCCACCGAAATTACGAGCTGGCCAACTCTCCTCGCGGAGAATGTCCCCAAGGCCAGCAACTATTTTCTATCGTTCTTGATACTCCAAGCTATGTCCATTAGCGCGGGCGAATTGGCACAAATCGCGCGACTCTTGCGATCCGTCGTTCTGCGAGCCCTCCCGGAATCCACCGCTCGGCAGAAGTGGAACCGCATGCATCAGCTGCCAGAACTTGAGTGGGGCACGTTCTTTCCTCTGTATACCACGTTGGCTTGTATAGGTAACCGTCCCCGAGTCTCCAAGGCCAACGACTACTGATCTGTCCCCTGTTCTTGCCCCAGGATTCATCTATTGTATCATTGCGCCGATTATTGTTCTCTTTAATGTTGTCACATTCGGGCTTTTTATACTCGTCTACCGCTACAACACGCTCTTCGTGATTCGGTTCCGATTCGATACCGGCGGCCTCCTTTTTCCACGGGCTATTCACCAACTCTTCACAGGGCTATACGTCATGGAGTTGTGCCTAATTGGAATGTTCTTCCTTGTCCGTGATACACATGGGAGATCCGCAGGTCGCCCCCAGGCTTTTGTGATGATAGTAATGTTACTGCTCACACTTAGTTATCAGGTTATTCTGGTACGTATTTTCCACCCAATGCTCAAACATCTACCGGTTTCCCTGTCGGTTCTTCCTGAACCAGATACCGCGAGCGGCCGAATACGGCACTCACAGGACATGGGCCCATCCTGCGATGCGCCAGCCGAGCAGACAGATGACACGGAGCCATCTGATGCGCCTTCCATACGTTGGGCGGGGAAGGTTGGCAATAGTGTTATCTGGATCCCTCAGGATAGGTTGGGAATAAGCGAGGCTGAGCGCCAGTGCATCTCGGCCGGCTACAATAACACTATTCTGGTGACCACTGATGGGCAAAAATTAGACCACAAACTGCGAGTTTGTTACACTAAGGATCCACCGAATGCCCTGGTGGATGGGCCAGGTTGGGAGAGCGCGATACTACGACCCTAGCTGTCACATGCTGTATACCTCGGCTACCATGCTCTCCTTCTCGCCAACTTCATCGTAATATATTTGTAATCGGTAAAATGATGTCCAAACAACCATTTGTCTGGTTGGTGTAAGTCCGGCCAGCGTATTGTTGGGGCCCTTGGGTCCGGTAGAATCTACGGGTCCGCTGAGATCCATTTTCTTGAGTGGTAGTAGCGTTATGTCAACGGCATTCGTCTTATATTTGTATCAGTATTCCTCATTATGGCCTTGCCTTGTCTGCCTCAAGGGACAATACGGTTTGTAATCCTCGCACGAGTAAGCAAGACTGTTGTTAGGAACTGACATCTGCGGTTTCCCCACTATTTCTCCCAATAGTTGTTCCTTGGTTCGACTTAATTGCTTGGGAGAATTACAAGATTATAGCCAACTTTCTTGCAGAAGATATCACAAAGTAGACCAGATACAAATAGCTGTTTTGGACGGTCAGAGAATGAATGGATATACACACACGCAGAGAGACAGGTACATTAAGTGTCATTATGCTTCTCATCACTCAATCTTATTGGCTTGGAGACTAGTTCTCTCTCTTTTGAATAGGTACACCTTCTCCACTTGAACATCGGTGACCACAACTATATTTGCAGAATATACATTTAAAAAAAAAAAAAAAAAAACAAGAGGTTTGCTGCATAGCCTGGCTTCAAGGGTTGCTGTATGGCCTTCTGCAACCCAACCAACCGTCCGTTGCATGTGCCAAACTTTCTCCACTAGCAGCTGAGCAATATCTGCCCAGTCATTTCTTCTAGCCCAACCTATTGGTGTACGCGTTAAAGGCGTCTCAGACCAGCTTTTATGGTTCATTAGCAGCAAAGGTACCAACTTATGTCCTTCCCGCCTTGCCCTAGCGACAACCACGCTGTCAGCATCATCTGTAGAGTTGCGATCAGCGCCAAATTCGAGTAACTAGTTAACACTTGCTATATAACCATATTCGGCAGCCCAGCTCAATGTGTTTCGGCCAGATATATCCTTCTGGTTGGGATCGACGCCAGCATTCAACAGTACCGTAACAACTTAGTATGCCTCAAGCGTGCTGCCCAGGAGAGAGGCGTGTGGCCATTCCAGCCTTTACGGCCCAACTCCACGCCGTAGTCCAGGAGTTTTCGTAAAGCTAGGGTGTTTCCCCTTGTCGTTACTTGTCGCTGTACGGTATGTATGTTTTTCTGGTAAAGCATCCGATTTGACGTTGTGTTGAAGCACCGACATTCTTGGCCGAACGAGTTAAGTCTCGATTTATTAAGGTAATTCTGAATTTCGAGAATGATTTCGAGAGGAAGTTTCGCGAATTCTATCATCTCCTGCCCCAATAAATAATTGTCACGTAAATGAGCGAAGGAGAGTGTGTCCGAATTCAACGTTAATTGATATATGTTGTAAAATGGCTTGAAACAACCAAGCTATTCTAAGCTCGATAAACAGAATCAAATTGAGATTGAAAGGCAGGGCCACATCGGGCGTCAAAATTAAGTGCGGGGGGTTTCGTCACACAGGGACTCTTTCAAACGGCGGACGGTGGCTCTGACAAAATTCCAAAATACTGTATGTAGCATAATATGGCAATCCTATACAGTGGTCTGCGAAATGAGCCTGCCCCCAAAACAACTTTCTCTGGTCTCTAAATCATGACGCCAAGACAAGCTAGGCTGGTTTCGCAGACGACTCTAAATTACCCCAACAGCCGAACCAGCTGGGCTCACTCATCCGCGCCGATGGACAAAACCTGGAGAATCATGTAAAACAGAAAATAGTTGCTTGCCTTAGGAACATTTGCACCGCGGCGATGTGAAAACATGAACTGAAACACTTACTAGATTGCTGGAAGCCGGTTCCGGAAGAGCATGAAAATGGCGAGCTCGGCGGCAAAGATGAAGCCGCCAGTGCCCGTTACTTGGCCTAATGCGTTCTTCAGGCTCACACTCATGTGCCCCAAGGAAAAGGAAGCCCATACGACTACCTCCGCGACGAATTCGAAGTTGCTGGCATGGTTATAGGCAATTTGACATGAGTCAACGCGGAACGCTGAAAATAATCAATAAAATATAGAGAAGTACCTTATTCGTGTACTGTAGCATATCTCTTATTCTCAGGTAGAATACTTTCTATATACCTAAGATACAAGGGAGAGGGGTCCGTGATATAGGTACCAAAAATATATATATTCCCTTTAGATTTGACTCAGCAGCTAATAGTCTAAGGACACACGCTGAACATATAATACGGTATGGCAACAAACGAGATGACAAGCTGCGCTTGGCAATCCGGCAACAACTTACCGTCTTTTACAGCTCGCTGTTACTTGACTGCTGAAACTTGGACGATTCTTGCGGCTATTTAAATTGGATAAAATTGATAAAAACCGACGCTACTGGTCACCACTACACTCAGCTATTCTGCCGCTGGACGTTACATTGGATATCAATACTTTCAATGCTATCGAATTATACTACTAATGTCGGGCTTGTCAGCACTAACACGGGAAGATGACGAATACTCGCCGAGCAACCACCATACTGCACATTGCCTAAAATCCTTCGGTTAGCTCGTTAGCGGACTTCGTGTCGCAGAGAAGAGGAGCGAAGAGAGGCAACTTTGCGAGTATCACATCACGGGCACCTCGGCGTAGTTGCCAAGACCTAATGATCTCATACTGCCATTACTCATCCCCCATACCGCTAAACGTATGGAAAAGACTCCAATTGGTACTGGTGAAGATAACGAGATCATATTTCGCGGGGCTTTGGGACCGTGCTATGGTGATTTCCTTCTGCCAGATACGTTCTTTGTGCATCCAATAGTCGCTATAATCCCAAAACACCATGGGATCACGTAGTGGAAGCAACTCATCCATAAGAACCCCCCTGTAAAGATCTTCGATGCGAATAATATCGCTGCCAAGATTGACACGGACGGGAAGGATCCCAAAGTGCTTGATCCAGCGAGACTCCATGACAAACACACCAATGGATGAGGCTGGAGGTTGCTGGATTAACATCCGCCTCCAACTAGCCTCCTGACGTACGTATGCATCCTCCGGGTCGATGAGAGCTGCAACAGGGATGCGCTTACTTAAGGATCGGACATGCGAGCTTGGCCCTCCGCAAAAGAGCTGAGGCCAGATTTTATTCTCCAGGAAAGGATTGTAAACGCGTCCAGTGGCTGATGACGGGCTATCACGGAGTGGTTGAAAAAACAAGGCGGTCTGAAGGCTCCGAGAGCTCTGCGTTAAATCATGCCAGAACCGACATACACGCTGAGCAGAGGTCAGGAGAGTACCGACGTCAGTGTGCAACAAAACCTGCTCCAGAATCTCCGGAATCCAGAATATCCTGTGTGGCTGGCTTGACTTCATCGAGTTGTGGCGGCTGCTGGTGAGTTGGACGTTCATTCTTTAATTTCAACAAGAGATACAATGCGGTGGTGTTCTTCGTTTACCCCGGCTTCTCGCTTCATTTGGATCATATACTTAACTCACTCGTAAATTCAGTTGCTTTGGTGACATGCGGTGTACGTCAACAATAGCTATCCTGGTAGGCCTATTTACGGTGCTATATCAGCAAACCCAGAGTTTCACCATGGCCCCCAGGCACCCGTTTCCCTATACCTCCTGTCATTACAATCGTTTCCATTGGGAGAGCAGGTCTTAGTGCACTGTATCTAGCGAGAAACCGGTGTAGCTCACGAAAAGCAGGGCCTTTATCTGATGAGACAAGATAGCGAAGTCAAAGGGAAAGACCGAGCGCAAGTCCCTAGATGAGGCACAAAGTTCGCCCGTATAACTGTGATGGCATATGCTTTTGTTTTCCAACTCTATTCACATACGTACGCTTAGCCAAAAAAACCGTAATGTACCAACCCCGTAACCTTGGAAGGTTCAGGACTGGATGTTGGAACCACCACCGCATGCATGTGTAGCTAGCGCTCACGATCTGACCAGGAGAATAAAAGAGCTCCGTGACTGCCACAATAAAGATGGTTGGGGGTTTTCATGAATAAATATATTATGTGACGAAGAAAAGAAAAAAGGACCTAGAGAATTGATACTATTGACACCAAATCCTTCTATTTCTGAACTATTTAGTTAAGATTGCTATTGGGCCTTGACGTGAGTTCGATCATATCATTATATTCAATTCGTATTCTTTTGCGGGCAGATTAATTGTAACAAAGGCCTCTGAACAACAATATGTAACCCTAAAACAAATTGTCGCTTGCAGTCACCTTAGCCATGGTTAGAAGCTGGTACTGTCAAGGTCGTGGAACCGAGACAGCAGCATGTATAAGAGTATTCTCCACGTCTTTCAATCCAACCCAGCTACTGCATCTTGATAGTTGCTATTGCAATTTTGCCTCATCTGACCCAGAGAACTGCACTCGAGCATTCTCTATCTCTGCGTTTCCGTTCACAATCCCGAACAACCGCGTAGCAAAGCATTTATCGCGACAACATCTGACCACTGTCATGTACTTCCGATCCTTAATCCACTCCCGATGCGCCGACACCGCTTCTTCAAGACTATGCATCAGTGAGTGTGTCGATAATCCAACGAGCCCTAGCTTGCCGAGCGGTATCTCTTCTCGACCCCGTGGCATCACATAGGAAACGAGATATTCCCAATTAAGCTCGTCAACTTCTGAAAGACCATAATAGGTCGTGAACGTATTCAAGCCCCGCGCCGTTTATGCCATTGATCTGACGCTGGATAATGCGAGCAATTCTGTTCCACTCATGTGTTGTGATCGATCTTGCCGACAAGGACCACGGACGGACAACCCGCGAGGGACGACTCCGTCTTATTTTCTCGGTTTGAGATCAAGACAGTATCCCATGAATTGAAGTAAAGTATTCCAAATGAAGGAAATGGACAAAGTTGTACAAGAGTGGATAGAGGATGCTGAAGAACGGCGACACGATTCTGCAAGTTCGAGGTCTCACGAGGCTCATATCGGACGACGCGTGTTGGCAAAACGGTCGCATGGGCATAGCATATAATCAACGGAATCCAAGTACTGTCTTTTACGACTGTAGCTAAAAGCTTTATCTAGTGTGCTATCTACTGTGCTAGGTGCTAGTGCAAACTTCACTCAAGTGAATATATTACATTCAGCCGACCAGTATATCTTGGCGCATTAGGTTCCAGGAAGCGTTTTTGATGTTTTTGGTTGGGAAGGAGAAGCTGTATCCTACTGTACGAGGATACTGGTCGTGGTACAACAGTAGCCTGTGTATCCCTAGCGTATCGAAAGGTCAAGGTGAATGGAACGATTTATCCAGCTGTGTGACTTGACTGGCTAGGGCAAATGTGACAGTACACCGTCCTTATATAACCCTGATCATGAAGCGAGAGCTTCTCTCATCCGCGTCTAATGTCTGACTCAAAATTGTTTGATGCGGTTCGAAGACAACAAAGGTAGATGCGAAGTATAAGAGACTGTCGTCCACGTAGTGATTGACAGTCCGAAACTACAGACTCTGCAATAGAGCTTACGGGGGTAATGGAAAGGCAATTAGCGACATCCATGCGATATGAGGAGGAGAAGATTGTCCGGGAGAGCAAGACGCCTCAGGGGAACCACAGTCTGGAGGCCACGACAGGCCTTGACGATTCTCGATATTCATCTTCATCATTGGTCTGTATATGCGGTCTAACTTTGCCCGCCAAATATCTTGTTAACGCACTATTTATGACCCCACCAATTCCGCATGTTTGAAGCTAGGCCCACATGGAGCTAAAATTGGTCTGTTGTCTAAGAGCAGGGAGCCAGGATAGACTTTGCTCCTAACGGGTTGACTTGTATAAAGGTTAGTGCTGTCCAAATTAAGATTCCGCTATCTATCATCGGCTCAACAGTATGCCGGGTTTGGAGGCTTCCCAAGAGTTTCTACATCAGCAGCAGAAGATATTGCAAAACCTGGCGGCTATCGAAAATTCGGCGCTTTCTACCGAAGAAAAAGACAGCGGGGAGAAGGGAAGCCTCTATGGACAACTCAAAACTATCACTGAACAATTTCTAGTTTTCGAGCGGCCCGCAAGGCAATCAGCTAGGATAGGGGACAGTGTGCGTACGTCGCGTATCATCCGCCTCTCGGATGTGGCTCGGAATAAGCTATGACAGACAACATGGTACATTTACCTCCAATCAAAGCATATGCCTTGGTTCTCATTTATGACCTCACGTGGTAGCAAGAGACCAAAATCACGACAGATGGTAAAGTAGAAGTGGGAAAGTATTGACTACTGTACGCGTGCAAGTTCCTAGTATAAAATTCCATAGGTTATTGTCGTGTACGGAGTAAGTTTCGATATAACTTCAGTCTTAGTCGACAGATGATAGAGGCTGTCACTCGATTGCTTATTGATCAGGATGAATGTTGTGTGCGTAATTTGCTCAAACCAATTGTTAGGCGGTGCGCCCAGCCTGGCACTCTGAGTCTGCCTGGTGCTCGCTTTCAGAAAGGGTCGCATACATTCGAAGCACAACGGAGCCCCGCGAAGTCCCTTGGCATCAGAGGTTGTATTTGATTGATCGTCGAAGTACCCAGTCGGGTTTCTTCTCAAGGGGCCGAAGACGCGTTCACAATATAGATCGATTGATAAGTAGTGATTCCTTAGCATCGCTAGTCACGGTATGCTAGAAGCTCTTCCACGCATGCTATTAGATACTCTACCCTCCACATCTATTTTTTAGAACGCTTCAGGTTACTCTAGGTTGACGTTAGAGCGTTCGCTTCAGCCGCAGTGGGTAGCTCGCGTCCGGACTCAGCCTCGTGAGGCTTTCTTGACGTGAAGGGCCGATCTGGGGATAGTATACCAGCTATACAGGGTCCATGTTCTCTCAATTCTCCCGTTGGTCCTGGCATACGCGGTGATAGAATAGAAGGCAGGCTAGGGCTAAGTCCATACTAGTCTAAGCCACAGCTAGTCCGGTTCCACCGGGAGTCCTCGAAGGGCAAACCACATTTGGGATACCTTGATTGGTTCGAGCTGAAGTTCACATAAGCTCTATGATACACAGCCCCAGACAATCAGTCATTTTCGACCGTTAACCATAAGTTTCCATGTAATATAAGAGAGCCACCACTGCTCCCTCATTTTTAACATACATCTCTACATTTTGTAGGCCTCCACGTTTGTGTAAAAGAATCTCGCGTACCGCCTTAGTGCATACTTTCAATTCGTGATGGATAACAGCAACCCAGAGGTCAGACCCGGAGTTAGTGTCTTTGTCTTTAACAGGGAAGGCAGATTTTTGATGGGACTCAGAAAAGGCAGCCATGGTGATGGTATTCAATTTCATCCCCCTTCTCCCTTCAAACCTCCCGTTCCGCCTGGCTTCCCACGTCGAATCTCCATTCTTGTATATATTGATAAAACATACTAATATCTCCAGGCACTTTGGGTCTCCCCGGCGGCCACATACATTTTGAAGAGAGCCTCGAGGAGTGTGCGATCCGCGAAGTTAAAGAAGAGACAGGCTTAGAGATCACCAATGTCGAATTCCTGACTGTTACAAACGATATCTTCAAGAAGGAGAAGAAACACTATACGACCAATGTCTTGGCAGCCAAGCTTCACGGCAATAAACGAGAACCTGAGGTAGGTCTCAACCCGGGTCAGTAATATAAGTCCCCTCCTTTCACTAACCCATTTCCTATAGATCTGTGAGCCGGATAAATGTGATAGTTGGCAATGGTTCAGCTGGGAAGAAGTGAATATAATGTGCCAGGAAGAAGGAAAGCTGTTCCTGCCTATGGAGAACTTGTTTCGGCAAAGACAGGAACTTCATCCGTTTGAGGCATACGAAGAGATACTGAGAAAAGCAAACAAGGCTGTGTGAAGGATTGTGCACACCATCCTTTTCTCTTGTGCCTGGCCTTCTTGCTTATGGCTCAATCGACGTGGGTTAGAGTTTAGAAACAGAAAAATGACATTTCCCAAAGACAAGGATAATGCTGGCCCGTATTTACACACTATGGGTGCCATTGGCAGTCGGACAAGACTATTACATAGCCGTATGGAGTATAAACAGTCGCCTCCAAGTCTGTGCTGCGGTCATCTCTACAACTTTCAATTCCAACCGTGACAGACCTTCGTACAGTGTCGGCATCGGCGAGGATTGTCTCCTTATTCTTTATCAAGTTAGTGTGATCACCTAACTACATATTGAACAATAGAGGAACATACATGGTTGCAGATAAAGACGCACGTACGGTCAAGCTGGTCAGCAATCATGCAATGCGACCCTGCCACAACGGCCTGCGTTGAATGTCGAAGACTCAACGAGTAAGCCAATCGCTTAAATGTGGGCAGCCTACCAAGGCCACGTGTACTGGTACATGTTGAATACCAACGAGCGGTCTCATGGCGACGTGGCTCACACTCTGGACTAACGAACGGAAATTGGGAGACGTGCGGCACGCCTTTTGCAAAGTGCCAAAAAGCCTGCGCATGGTTTGTCAGCATGTGTCAAGCAATACTAATCATTGTACGAACCACAAAACAAAGTACCAAACGTAGTGTGAAGCTGGGGCTGAACATTTCTTCAACGCACTGTACAGTTGCCGAAAGAAATTTAGTACCAGGATAGTATGAAACTTTGCATTTATTTGTAGGACGAGGCTCAGATTGGTTGCTCACGCTGTTAATATTTTGAGCATAAAAATTTGTGAGCGCATCTCAACTAAAACGTTCATGTCAACTCGTGCGCAACAAAAATGCATGGACATCGTTTTGTGCTGCGCTGACATTTGCACTAGTGTGCTTCGCTCTTACCCACCTGGCCCGTGATAACGTAAGATACCGAACTACCTCCAGGGGAGTCTCAACCATCACAGACCCTATTACGTGAGCCGGTTCACGTCTCCTTTGTGATCTGCTAGAATTATGCCACAAAGAAGAGAACGTCATTCGTCTGGTCTACAGGAAGGATAACGTGACACACTGTTCTTACCCGAGGCTATTATGGGCCGTAAGATGCTAGAATGTGCGAGAGAACGAGTAAAAAAACGTGTAGGAACGCCCCTTTCTGCTAAAATCCGGCCCCAGCCGTTCATAGTACATAAGAGCTAGCCACGTTATATGCTCAATATCCACCTTATTCTATAATGTGGATTGGCGAGTAATACATTCTTGACCTGTTCGAGATCCCAGAGTGCATATGTAGACCCCGAAGCTATGCATTACTTGATGGATCTGTATGTACTAGAGTACACTGACCTAGAGAATACCGCCAAAATTCGCTTTCGTATTACAACCTTCAATTTAGCATGTAGATGACGTTCTTCATACCTGCATAGCTAATGGAATACGTGTCAGCTCCGGTTGAAGAAATTTCCATTAAATGTATATATTTACATGTCAAGGCGCGCCTACTGGGCGCAGCATATGAAGGACGACAGTTGTCTTTGCTGAAATTCTCCTGCCGGTTGTATTTGGAAATGGCCACCAACAATCCCAAAGTGGCGATCATTGGGAGCGGTATATCCGGTCTTGCCGCTTGTTTTATACTTCTGAATTCAAAGTCAAGACATAAAGCTAAAGTGCACGTGTTTGAAAAAAACCACTTCGGTGGACACGCCGAGAGTGTGAAGTGGGGGAGCTCGAGTATTTGGGTTGATTCCGCTTTTACTTTGTTCAACAAAAAGACATACCGTGGGTGCTTGGCTGCTTGCAAACTACACGAAGATGATTGCTGAAGCCCTTAATAGCAAATTTTACGGCTTTACTAGCCAGGCTAAATGTTGAAACACTCTCAACACGTATCACATTCGGCGTGAGCCGCAAAGAGGAAGGCATAGCTTGGTCGTCAAAATCTCTTACGACGGTTTTCCCCGGATGGCGCAGTGTTTTTTCGCTCGATCTATGGGCCATGCTCTTGGACATGTGGTGGTTCAATCAGTTTGCCCTTGAGGTTCTCAGGGATGAAGAAAAATACTCTCAAGTCAGTCTCGGCGCATATCTTCACGACAGGGGGTATTCAGATTCGTTCAAGAAAAATTATATCTTTCCCTTGTTGTCCTCCATCTGGATCCATGATCCCCAATCCTCCGTCAGCGAAATACCCGTAGTAATGGCGGTACGGTACCTCTACAATCATTGTTTGCTTAACACCTTCACCAGTTCTGTGGAATGGCTTATAGTGAAAGGCGGCGCGAAGGTTTACGTGGACGCCCTTATAAACAGCTTTGCCGGTGCAGAGCTTAAAGGGCATACTGAGGTAGCTCATATTTACCCTACCAGAGACAAGGGGGTCAAGGTCTGCCTGCAGGACGAAACGGAGGAATACTTCGACCATGTCATAATAGCAACTAGTGCCCCTGAGGCCCGGGGATTGCTTGGTGGCGGCGATACCGAGGAACAGAGAGAGATACTCCGCATGTTCCAGACCACGAAAAGTAGGGTTGTTCTTCACAAGGACAAGACAGTAAGCCTCCGAGGAAAATAGAACCAAACAGTCATCCTGCTAATCCATCCAGTTTCTGCCTGATGATCCCAAGCTCCGATCAGCATGGAACTACCACGACAATGGCTCTCCGTGTAATGGCAGTTCTGCTGCTCCTCGTGTCTCCTTGACGGCATGTATGAGCGACATTATGGGTCTTGGAGAAGAAGAAGGATTGATATTATCCACACTCAATCCTGCCAGAAAGCCGGAGGGAGGCGTGATGGAATTTGAATACGAACATCCTAAGTACGACGGGTCAACCATGGATGCGCAGAAAGAGCTGGATAGCATTCAGGGCAAAAGCAAGATATGGTTCGCTGGAGCTTGGGCAGGGGATGGGTTTCATGAAGAAGGTCTTAATAAAGGCATCGAATGTGCTATGAAAATAATGAAGTACACGGAAGACGAACTGCCATTCACTTATCGAAACTGGAAGGCTGTAGAACGACAGCCTGCTACCGGAGTTATCGGGTATATTCAGGCGATTTTCGCTGTCGTGCCTAGATGTGTGACTGCATTCTTCCGGTGCTTTACTTTAGGTTTTCATCTAAAGCCAAGGAGCAAGCAGTGTTAGGTATGGCTCCCGAGAGGGCGTTAGGGACGATATTATGTGGGAACAATCATTTGTTAGTAGTTCTTCAGCTTATAATCTAAACCTGGTATTACGCCGCGAAACTGTAGCAACACATACATACATCTATTCATGGTATATCAAGCTGTAGAGTGAGGTAACTCTAACAACCGAGCCACCAGATCAGGACGGGTATTAAAAGCCCGTGTATAACAAGTCTTTAAGGAATGATCAACCGTTCTCTGAGCACAAAGTGGGCAATTAGTTCCTGTTCTGGATAGCATAGGACATTTGATTACCGTTGCCATTCTGTGGTTAATAGGCCTTGAACATGTGTATGAGTTTTATTTTTCTTTTCATAGTTTCCCAATGACATAGTGACCATGCTTCCCTGACCACTAGTGGAGTTTCTCTCACTCATCTCACCTGCATTGGACACTACATACTGTCAAGGCTTACCCCAGCAGACTCTGCAACTGAGCTATGCACGCCAGTCTATATTTCAGAACTTATCTGTGTAAGAGACCTGGGTTGTCCAGGCAGAGGTGGCGTTGCATTTGCTCAACTTTCGATTATATAGAAGACCTAATGTTAAGAGAGGTAGTCTAGAACGTGGCTTGTTTACCGAGGACTTCCTGCGCGGACTATAACGTTGGAAGCAGGTTATTGCATAGCGACCAGAGCATATACAATAGAAGTCAAATATAGTGGCTTTATCACCTGCTTAACAGAGTTCCTGTAGCATGGCCACTCATCCGAGACACATTCAGATACCCCCAAATGACGCTGAGCTGGTTTTGTGTGAAGCCAAGCGGTTTCTTTAACAAGGCCCTTAACACCCCGTTGACTAGAGCAACATTCTGGAGGTCTCTTATCTTACTTTTTGCTGAATCTGAACGACATAGTATTCCGTCTACTTGTCGACGAACGCTATCTGTCAGGATAGGAGGACGCGCACGCGCTGATTTAAGGGACGTCCGCAAGAGGCCTCTAAATCCTTCAAAAAAGGAATTTCGGTGTTTGTAATACACCTGACTCTTTGAATGATTGGCTGCTAAGATCAGGAACAAGATCTCGACTATACGATTGATGTCTTGAAGCAAGGAGTCCTGCGAATGTGCAGCGGGCGGAGGTAATCGTCGGATCCTAGGCCTTACTGTGCCGATGGCTTTCATGCTATTCGTCGCGTGGCTATGGAGCCACAGATGGTCGAGCGCCTCGGCGGCCGTAATACGGCCAAGCGGGTCGAAAACGAAGATACGCTGGAGGAGGCTAATCAGCTGTCGGTTGTACTCGCTAACTGGTGGGATAAGTGTCTATGAGACGAGTCAAAATCAGAAATGTCTAGCCTCGGTGTCCAGAAGTAGTCGTACCGTGAGCGCCTTTGTGGACCGTAAACGGCGGTTGATCGCCTCAGGGACGTGGAGTTTACCATTCCGAATGTATCTACATACGGCAATCAGATTGCATGCAGATCCTTTTGCCAAGTTGTTTATACTGACTGAGTCAATTCTTTCGGCAAGTTCTCCGATCTCTCGGCCCGTTGAAGGATGCCGGGATCAATAGGATGGCCAATTACATGTTGCATCATCGCGAGATGCCCGATGCGGTCCTGCGGATCAAAGAGCGGGGTCCCAAGGAAGAGCTCCACTATTATACAGCCAAGGCTCCAAATATCATGTGGAAGGCTCCATTCAAGACCCAAAATGACCTCCGGGGGACAGAAGATGGGAGTGCCAACGTTGGGATCATGGTATTCGTTGTCGAAGGTTGCCATGCCGAAGTCTGCTAGGCGAATTTCCGTGTTGGTCAAGACCGATCTTCGCCCCATGATATGAAATGGTGCCCCAGATACTGATTGAGCAGGATGATACATGGCATGGCCGTGGCTGGTGCAGTCGACCAACAGGATATTTTCAGGCTTCAGGTCGCCATGGATGATGTTAAGGTTATGTAGACCTATGGGGGAGTTAGATTGATCTCTCACACAACCTTTGCTCAAACGGGAGAAAGGGGCGCGTTTACCGGCGACTCCTTCAAACAATTGCTGCGCAAATTTTTGAACATGGCTGCGCGGGAAAGGCATAAACTTGTTTTTTTGGAGGAAATCAAACAAGCTGCCGGCCAACTTGTCGATTACTAGGCAAACGTGGCCCCCAAAGTCAAAGGAGTCATAGAGACGAACAAACTTTTGGGTATTGCTTGCGCTACTGACTTGTCCGAGTTTCAATAGCACCCGTTGTTCGTGGATGCCTACACTGGACGAACGAAAGATCTTGACTGCATACCTGGCATCTCGAACGCAATCTTGAACTTCAACCACTTTTGCAGATGACCCTCTGCCTAATTCCCTAACCATCGTGTCTACCAGCCAGTGTTAGACGCGTGATGTGGGCGTCAAGAACGGTAGGAGTATACGTACATCGGCTGGACAGTGCTGCGTTTGCTTCTATTGGTTTGACCCAGTCATCGCTGCAAGCTTTGTCACGCGGGTCGTTGGGGCTCATTTGTTCTGTTATTCTTGACTGTAATTCAAGATAGGGACGATAAGGTGAAGAGTTGAACAGTATATATTTCCCAATGCTCTACCGTCACTTTCTCTTGCTCACATGGCTCTTCCCGGCCATTGTATTAAGAATAAGTAACTCGAAATGATGGTATTACCTAATGTGATGCCGTATGAGAGGAGGCGCTCGCTCTTGCGGACGTAATGTATGACAGCTCTTCTAACCGATGAGGAGCCTTAAATGTCTCCTGTTAGGAGACCTTCCAATATGTTCAAAGAAACTAGGGCGACTCCGCTGAATGTGGGCAAGTTTCCCTGGTGTATGCTCCTTGGTGCCAACATACGGTTTATGCTACCAACACCGCCAGCCAATTCCGTATTTTATTAAATCCATCCAGGATGCCTCTCCTGCAGGCTGCTCTACCAACGGAGGTAGTCCTTCGTATTATACAAGGACTAGATCCATTTGGAGCGCTGCGCCTTTCATACACATGTCGACGGCTTTTCAGTACCATCCGAGCGCTCCACAGCTATTGGCGAAGCTATTATTTTCAAAGTGTTGAGGAATTCATTAGGAAACGCCAAGAAGACGCAATTGGGCTCATTCGGCATTTAGTGGAACGACCTGGCCCGTGCATTGATGTGACTATGCTTCGATCTCTTCTGCGTCTAGTACAATCCGAGGCTATCTGGTATACTTTGGAGCACAGAGAACTAATTTGTGGTGTTCGAGATCCGTATCGTTCTCTGGCGGTGTGGCAGCGTAGTAGTGGTGTGATCATACGAACAATATCACAGTCACTCTCTGTCGCCGCTTTTGATTGTGTGCGTGAGGGACTGCAGCTCCTTCGGGACATTGCTGTTGTATCTGGCATGCCTGTAGTGGACCAGCAGTGGCTCAAACCTATCCAGGAAACACTATCACATGCCGCGTACGCTGGAGCGTACCAGATATTTGCCGATGGGCTTTCTCTGTTAGAGGATATCGTCCAACGGGCAGGGTTACCAATTGACTACGACCACTGGATTCGGCTATTTTCGTGTATTTTGGCACAACAGGCTTCGGATAAATCCTGGGAGAAATTCGGACAAACGATACACACGCTGCACCATGTTGTTTGCCGCTCTAGTCACGTCACTAAGCTGACGATACAAGAAGGATCCCACTTATCAGGTGGTCCATATCACAAGCCACTTTAATTGGCGCTTGGGAGTCAGTTAAGACCGGCTGTGAAATCCTCCATTATTTATCTGAAAGCCTCGACTGAAGGCAATGATACGAGATTATTCGGTACAGCAATGACGGACCAGCCAAGAATGGTAGTAATGCGCATGAACGCGCTGTGGATCCGGTCCAAGGACTTGTCGACTGCCCAGCTATACATAATACGTTTGCAATGATAAGGGATATACTACTGTAGCTAATTCCCAAAGACCTATTCCCCATCGCTGCCTGTTCCAACAAGCTATCCAGGAAACTTTACTCTCTAGTAGAACTATTGGAGGCCCATTTCTGAAGGTGTATTGCTAGGTATGCGCTGACCCACGCTGCGGGCCCTGAAGCCTTAAAGGTCAAAGTAGCAGTATATACTCTGACATGATTTATTAGATTTTGATTTGAAAGCGATACGGTTGTGTAGGTTGAGAAATTTTATTATTTTGTTCTATGTTTTATTTTCTGCGGTCTTTGTATCGCCGAGGCGTATATTTGATTGAGATTCAGCTTCATCAGGGGTCTCTGTGTTTGGTGTTTTGCGTTTCCTCATTATTTTTCTTCACGATCGTATTGAGCACAGAGAATTGCCACCACAAAGTAGGGTCGGCTTCCTGTCTATCTGAGAGTTCTTTAAACCCCTTGGATGTATATCTGAAGGTAAATAATTAGACGAGGTACGACGGCGGGAGGTAAATCGTTATACTCTTGCCCAAATCAAAGTTAGGGAACATAGTAAAACAACCCGCCATGTAGTAGGGTAGAGGTACTACACGGAGCGGTAGCAATAAATATATCGTTTCTCAATCGCTAGATTAAGAAACGGTCGACCCGTATTAGGAAATGGTATATGAAATTTTTTTGGATGTAACAGGCTAAGACTATGGCCATCCAGTCGTACAAAAGGCCGCGCCAAATATAGATTTCAATGTAGGATACTACTTGCGCAAGAATATTTAAGACTAGCCGCAGGCTTCCCTCCTGCCGGGAAGATCTGCCTTACTGCAATTATGATGCATCATATGACTTTCATCTTAGAATCGATCTTCATTGGACTAGCCTGTGCGTCGTACGTCCTGCAGGACGACTTTGGAACTTCAGATGCTTTCTTTGATAATTTCACATTCTTCACGGTATTCAGGAGCTATGGGTGCCACAGGCCGAGAATATACTGACAAAGCCATGAACAGGATGCAGATCCAACTCACGGATTTGTCAACTACGTTGACCACGCAACGGCTAAGGCGTCCGGTCTAATCCGGGCTGAGAACCAGATGCTGTACCTGGGGGTCGATCACACACATGTTTCCCCGAGTAGTGGCCGCCCGAGTGTTCGTTTGACGAGTGTTAAATCATTCAAGTACGGTCTGTTTGTCTTGGATTTGAAGCACATGCCGGGTAGTATATGTGGCACCTGGCCGGCATTGTAAGTGACCCCTAACACATCCGAGCACGACCTTCAGCTAGTGGTAATAGACGGAAAGCTGGTTGGTAGGTGCAGATTGGCCAACCCAAGGGGAAATCGATATTATTGAAGGCGCAAATCAGAAGACTACCAATATGATGACGTTGCACACGCCCACCAGTTGCATGATCGACAACGGAGACTTTTCTGGCACGTTAGCCAGCCGAAATTGTTACTATGCGGATGCTGGATGCAGTATCAACGTGCCATCCGATCAATCTTTTGGTTCGGGTCTCAACCAGGCGGGGGGAGGGGTCTATGCGGTCCAGTGGACGGAACGAGCGATCGTAATGTGGTTCTTTCCCCGGAATCAGGTACCGTCCGAGTTGGTTCACGGATCAGAATCAATAGACCCGACGTCCTGGGGCACGCCAACTGCCAAATTTGCGGGGCAATGCGATTTGGCATCTCAACTTGGGCCCCAACAGATTGTATGGCAGTCAAGACAAATCCAGTGAAGGCTACCACGAATGGAACTAACTTAAACCTAGGTTATTAATACAGCCTTCTGTGGCGATTGGGCAGGACAAGTCTGGCCTAGCAGCAGCTGTGCGAAATTGGGAAGTACTTGTGACGACTACGTGGCAAAAAATCCCTCTGCCTTTGGGGATACGTACTGGGAGATCCAGTCGCTCAAGGTATACCAAGAAGTGAAGACGTAAAGCCGTTCAGGGACCGGCACCATCCACCAGTCCAAAAAAGTGTTACCCAGGATACACTCATATTGAACTTTGATTTACACGCATTTAAAGAAATAATATATCCAAAGTAGGTTGCCCAAGAATAAATTACTTGTGATAGAACAATATACTTGTCTCGTAAACTATTCGCCGCAGAGAACCAAGTAACATTGGCACCAAGCATGGAGCGTTCAAAAAAGATTCCATTTGGATTGCTACCCAGATCTACAACATAGTGATAGTCTTAGTCTGGAAACCAATTACCGACCCAAAAACAATCTTAAAAGTAAGGACTTCACAGGACATGAGCTGGATTTTATACATATTAGGTTTAGATAAACCCTGGAGTCTTGTGCTACGCATATATATATTTATCCTCTGACTCTCTTAAGAAAAGGAAAAAAGAGGTTTTTAACGGATCCTTTTCATTTACTAAGGATAATGATTTTTATATTCTCCGTTTTGTTTTTTTAGCCCATCCTTTCTGTCTGCAGGGCTATAGAGGAAGGGCGAGAGAGCCCATAGGTGAAGATTCCAAGCCGGTACGACACAGGTTTCTGACGCAGATGAACCAAACCAGTTTAGTCCCGTCTTGTACCGAAGGTAACCCGTCATCGCTTAAGCTCTTTCTAAGCACTTTTGCGTTGCCATTGCAACAGGATCATCGCTTCAGCTTCACTTTCTCCTCTCTTGCTCATTTCTTCTCTTTCTTTCCTCTGCCTCTCCTGAACGTTTTGTCCATTGTTTTTTTTTAAGTCTAGGACGGTTTCTCATTTCCTATGGTCCATTCCCGAGCTATTCAGGCTCAGTTCCGATAAACTCTTTGCTTCCGTAAGCTTCCTCCAATGTTATCGTATCAGCTCCCCTCCGCTAAGATGCCAGCCTGCTCTTGCTGTCGGTACTTAGATTGATAACCTAGTTTCATTGACCATTAGCTCCTCGTCTGTTTCTCCCCACCCTACTCCAACGTGGACACTCCGGGTTACCTTTGTTCGAACTTTTGGTCATCCATGTCGCCCTAGACGCAACGGCTTCACCGCGAGGAAGTACCACTACATGTTGGTAGCCGAGGGATTCTAAAGCCGTTCTTCAACCACTCAATTAGTGAAGAGTGAAGTCTGGGTTCAACACACCGCAATTGGACAACTGGAACATACGAGAGTTGGGCCTTTCGATTTTCTATGCTTTCGGGTTCTGCTTCTTTTCACACTTTCTTCACCATTACACTGCGGTGTCCCTACGAGTTGAGGTAATAGGGAAGAAACAGGGATTCTGCAGCAATGGAACACTCATCCCCGTTGGGTGCTATGCAGCTCCCACCTGTGCTCTGTTATCGTTCTGGTGCAAAGACATCGTGCCCTTCGTTTAGTCTCAATTCAGGCAGCTCTGATGTCAAAGATTTATCTATGAAAAAGGCCCATGGTGCCGACTACTTCAATGGAGAAGGTACATCTCCTACGGCAAGTCTCGCGGCTGATCTATCTCAAAATTTTCATATTGATCAGAGGTTTGTCTACTTCTCTGTGCTCTTTATTTTTGTCGTTGCGTGTTCAAGGGAGCACACTGACCAAATATAGTCCCCAAGTGGCTACTCCACGGCGGTCTTTGTTCTCCTCCAACCTTTTTGGGAACGGTAACAGGCGTGGTAAGAGTCGATGTGTTATAGTGCATGAAGGACTCGGATTGCTCATCAAGTTTATAGAGGAAGCGATGACAACACCTCCACTGTCTTCCTCACCTGCAATGGATATCATGGAAATGTCGCCGTTACCGCACAAACCTCCGTTCGGCGTTTTGGCAGATGAACCCCGCACTCCTAGAATTGAGATAACGTCCATGGACACGCCCATGAGATCTAATGCTGCAAGCCCTCTACAGGACTCGCCTTTGGTTGCACAAAAGGAATGCCAGCATGAGTAAGAACCACAGCGTCAATAGATGAAGTGTATATCGGTCTGACAATACTTTCTCTCTATAGGAGGAGACGTCCAACCTTCCTTCGGCCCAGCCTAGCCAGGAGCAAAGCGCAATCCTTTCAGTTGGGCATGGTTAAGCCCGCACCGGAAAGCCAAGCCCCACTCTTTAAATTCCAAAGCAAGGGAGTCAAGACCTCGTTAGACACATCAGCTTCGTTGGAGGATATGTTTAATGAATCGCCACCACGTGAACGGTTGTCGCTGAGGGATCATTCATCCCACGGCTTGGTGGATCCGCGACTGGGATCTCCATTTGGCCGAGAGACGAGCCATGTTCGTGGAAATGGATCGCCGTCGGCGACATCCATTCGCAAAAGCTCACACCCCATGATGCGCCCTCGTAAACAGTGCCGTCGTTCGTTGAGCATGTTGGAGAACTCCGAGGATGTAATGGTCGAAAAGGAGGCTTCGTTTACATCAAATGCACCGCTTCAGTCCATCTGCGACATCGAAGGAACCCCCAGCCTACAATTGCCTCACTTTTTGCCTGAGGACCAGGCTGATATATTGCCTCGCATCGACAAGAGCGTTCTCGTGGAACTCATGGATGGAAAATACAACGACTGTTTCGACAGTATCATGATTATTGACTGTCGATTCAAGTACGAATATGAAGGTGGGCACATCAACGGGGCTGTGAACTACAACGACAAGGATAGTCTTGCCGCGGAGCTGTTCACCAGCCCTAAATCGAGGACGGCATTGATTTTGCACTGCGAGTATTCCGCACACCGGGCTCCCATTATGGCCAAATATATTCGCCATCAGGATCGTGCCTTTAACGTGGATCATTATCCCCATCTTACCTACCCGGATATGTACATTCTGGACGGGGGGTATAGCAGCTTCTTTTCTGACCATCGGACACTGTGCTTTCCCCAGAACTACGTCAAGATGTCTGCCAAGGAGCACGAGTTTGCCTCTGAGCGTGGCCTTGGGAAGGTCAAGCAGAGGTCTAAGTTGAGCCGCGCTCAAACTTTTGCCCTCGGTCAATCTCCCCAAATGGAAGACAGCCTTACTGGGAGGTGTCGCAACGGCCTTGGAGACCGTAACCGATCATCAGGGTCTCCACTTGCTGCAAGCCCTGTCTCCGGACGCGTCTCCGGCCGACGCATGTTTTCCTACTGATGGACCCCTCGAATCGTCAGATTCCACTTTCAGAGCCAGACCTCGATATTATGATGTTATCCGCTGTTATGTTGAGATCTTGCCTCATTTCGTTGCACTGCAATATTTCGCATATATTCAGAGACTCTAGTTTTAGTTCGCTAGCTTACCCATCTAGCAGGTGGTTAGATCTTTCCTTATTTTTTCCCTTATTGTCTTTTAATCCTCCCTCTCTATTTCTTGTATAACAAGCGAGGGAGCGACCCAATCCTCCCCGTACAATGTACATATTGATGTACGACTCGTCAGATTGAAATAAACAGAGATAACTCTAAGAATTCATCCCGCATGCTTGGGTAAATTAGTGATGAATCACGCACACGTGCAATCATGATAGTTAACCAACCCGCTATATAGTTGCGCCGAGTAGCAAAGGCAACCTTCGATTCTGCTCCGCTTTCCAATTCAAGTTTTTTCCGTCCCAATACTATGCAGTACTTAATTACACCCCCACCATGGATACTGATGGCATCATTGCCTCCGTTGATCGCGACGATGTCTCTACCCCCGAGTCCGCCGCACAGGACCACTATCTGCTTACACTCTTCTGGGTCGAGTACGTATCCCTATTACTCTAAGCATCCGTTCGATGTCTGTGAGATGAGCTACAAATTATTCATTATATCAGACCGAACTCGAAGTGATTGTGATTTGGTTAGGGATCTAATACCGTAGCAATGCACAGCCAAGAACATTGCATATGGCTTATTCTCTGTTCCAAATGGAGAAACAAATCAACTCCGTGTGAGAGCACTGCCCCTCTCCCACGTAGATCGAGAGAGAATTGGGATTAGGTCGATCCGCGGCCGGATGACAACTTGATACACAATGCCTTTCTTTTTGCCCAACCGTTCGGCGACCCGTTTCCGAACCCCTAACAGAGTATTATAATCTGGATGTAGCTTTTTGTCCTCTGCGAGAAACACTATCATATTCCATTTCCCGTTAGTCGGTGGGTGCAGAAGACAGTGGTAATCGAACTCCAGCCAGCCAACACGAGAGGTTCCCAGCTGCAATTTGACGTGTTCGAATATCTCTTCAGCTGTCGTACTAGGGTGAAATATATCAGGCCCGTCCCATTTTGGAATCGGTGGTGGTGATATCGTTTTCAATATAGATGGTAGGGCCGGTAAAATATGGGCTGCATAGTTACCCTCCTGCGAACGCACCCCTCTAGACTCTGTAGAAAAGAAGCCGTCGCTCAAGTAATGTTCTGTTATCTCTGCGATTGAGACCGTTAGCATTCTAATATTCGGATACCTTGGGTCAAAGTTACCTGATGCATTGAAAGATCTCACCATGGGCATTTCGCCTTCATCGATCAGTGGCTTCGAAACTCCACCCCATTGTTGCTCTGGAAGTGTAGGCTGGTAGGAACAGACGTAATCAGTGTAGCCATTCGCCGAGTTGTACTGATGGTCCCAATTCCCCCAACCGTCGCTTAGCATGAATAGTCGGAGGCAGTAATCGCAGTAACATATATTCGAGTCAGTGAAAGGGCATTGCGTTGGCGCATGGCTGTCGTACAGCTGCAAATACCCCACTTGGTCCAGTGATGCCTTATCAAACATTGGCTTTCTTTGGCTTTCGTGGCTTGCTTTCTTTAGCAGACGGACGCTGAAGAGATACTATCATAGAACAATTCATCCTTCAGTGTGACCTTTTCCGGATTTATTATGAGTGACTTGGTCAACCTAAGCGCTAATTAGGTACATGTGGTAAGCTCTATCTCCATCCTCATCTTACGTGGTACTGGAGTGGTAAACTTCGCCAGAGCTTTTGCTGTTAACTGATGGCCCTTAATACCCCAGGCTTCCTTTGGCATGAGCTCTCCTGTTACCTGGATGCATCTTCCCTCCCGTGCGAGCAATAAGCTCATACTCACTATACGATGTATCAGAGGCTGGGCTTAGGACTTCCATCATAGCAGTCGAGGTCTTCCTTCCTTCTTTGTTTGGGAGGAGGGGGTTTGCATGAGCTCATACGTGATATAAAATTACTCTTTTCACGTTACCAGCAGTTGATGACGTACGTAGCTTGTTACGTCAGATATATAATCGCTGTCACCTAAGTCAAAAGGTGCATGACGCCAAGTCAAATATCTGGTTGTTGACTACTAGATACCATTTCCTCCGTATACTACATACAAAATTTGTTCCATGCTTGAACACCAATTCCGTGTATTAATATTATGGGCGGCAGCGTGGTAAGATGAATTTTCAATAATCAACTAGCCGCCCAGAAAGTGGAAGGACAAAAACAAAAGAAGAGGAAGTATAGCACTTAGAATGGAAGGAGAAAAAGAATAAGGTAGAAAACCAGATACTAGTCATCTTCCACAAGCTAGAATACGCATAATCGCTCCACCTTTAGACAAAGCGACCATTATCAATATATCTAACAGGCTTCTCCACGTACAGGTATTTCGTGATCCAGAAAGTATTCGACTGCTTGTAGTAGTTCATAAATACCCGGGGTGGCCGTCTTCAGGAAGTTGAAGAGGCCAGTAATGCCTTACTGGCTTTGATCACTACTTGATCCATATAGACGCGGTCCCTCGATAGTTGCTGGGCTTTCTTGAGAACTAAACTCTACCGCTAATGAGTCAGCCTCCAAGAAGCATCATACAAGAACATGAACTTACTGTAACAACTTGTTCAGCCGCGTAGAATATCTCAGGTTGGCCTCCTAGAAAGGGACTAGACGGTTTATACGCAGAGTGATCATCTGACGCAGATTTCTCTTGCGCCTCGGGTGCAGATTGGCGGTGCTGCTCAGCAGCACAACGTTTCAACGGCGGGAGGCCAATAGGAGCTAGCGGATAATATAGCGGCTGGGGGGGTTTGTCCTGTAGTATGGGCATATACCAGTCGTAGCCAGGGTAGGCTGTGTTGTTTAGCCTTGAAGGCCCCTGGTTATGAGGGTCGACGCCTTCCTGGCCACGTTCGGCGCTTGCGGTCTGTCGCTGTCGGATTGCCGCATATATTGTGGCGGGAGATGGCGGCATCTCATATTCTCCAATGCTGCCAGGGCTACCGAAGGGCAGTGAGTCTGTAGCAGTCTGCTCCAGGGAAGCTTGAGGTGAAACTTGAGATGCAGATGGCTGCTCACAGTCAGCCGTCCCTTCTAGGGCTCTGGGATCAATGCAATGGGATTCCATGGCCCCCGAAGTAAGATGGATTTTCTTTTTTTTTAAAAAAAAAAAAAAATTAACAAATAAATACAAAAATAAAAGAAAAGAGAAGAGAAGAAAATCAGGCAACTGGACCAAAGGTGATCCATTGGTGTTAACTACATATATAAAACCTGTTTCCTGTGCTACACTTTCATCTTGTCGCGTAGCAGGGACCGTGACCTCCACGAAACGGGGGAATACCGTGGTTTCCCGTCTATCCATGACACAACATTTGGCCCCACCAGTCGGGGCCGGACAATGACTAGCTCATGAATCAGTCGTAGCTGTCGGCCAGAACACCTGAACCCTGCACGGTGCGTGTAAAATATACGTCGGTCTGTGCCCCTGACGGTATGGACGGCTTGAGCCATGTAATGCGAGCATGCAGATCTCGGTTGGAAAAGCAATGCCCCCTTGATGTCTTAGGGCACCAGCGGTTTAGCGCCTTCTGCAATCGACCAAATCGGGTTATAAATGATGGAGCTTATAGATGACCCACCTAAGATCATCAACCCTGGGGGATATGTGGCCAGGTGGATCGGATGAGATTTACCACCCGTGGCCCGGCTCAGATGATGGATGGTATCGCCAAACTTCATATTGGATACCAGGAATCCTGGAGGTATGTGGACGACGACAACACGCCCTATGATCACTGGCTGATCACTGGGTTGGGCCACCGTTATCTTGCTGTTTCAGATTAGGTACGATCGGCCGGGAAAGCAAGTGATAAGCCATCGGTTCAAGGTGCTAATTCCGCGCGTCGCTTGTGGGAAAAAAACCCATTCTGTTGACTTAAATGAAGACCCACCTAGTATGGTCATTGGAAGTGGCGGGGAAACTACACACGTTCCCCGAAATTGGAGGATTTCCGGTTTCTTCTTGGCAATCGTTCACTATAGTCGCAATAACTTCTCATTCGGGAATACCTCAGAAACTCTGTATACCAGATCTTGCGCACAAGAGATTCGAAACTCGAGAGAAACATCTGCTACTTCGGAATCGCTTCGGTTCGGGACAAGATTTCCGTCCCGTTCCGATCAACGGTGCTTATAAGAACGAGTTGTCGCTAGTAGATCGCCAAACAATCTATAAATTGCTGCCGCTTAATCTGCACCAGTTTGGGTATGGTGCTCGCAGAACCCAGTTACCTTACATCCGGCTAAAAGGCACATGTTTGTTCTGGAGAAACCTTACACGACGTAAAAAACCGGTAGAGAAGCAAGCCTACGACCCGCTCGGCATCCAACCCTAGTGTAGAGCGCTAACTCGTTTGAAGGTGGTGTTCATTGTCCTCTCGGTCTTCCCCGTATCTTTCGGGTTGAGATACTCCGCGCTGTTTACCGAATAATTATGTGCCACAAATGGGGAGAATGCCTCCATTTAACGTATTACGAAATCGACTCCAGATAATCAGCTCATATGAAAAGCCGGTACAGGTTGTGCGGTGCCATAAAGTGCAGTGTCCTCACAATGGCTCCTCTACAGGCCGAGGAGAACTACAAACTAGCTTCGGTTAGCAGTGCATTCCCCAGCACTCTCCATTATTCCCTTGAACCGAGTGCGGAGACATCATACAATGTCACTGCTTTCATCTTAAATCTGGACAAGATCATATTGTCAGTGGGGTGCCAGTGTCATATTCGATTGTAAGATCGTACCAGAGTTACAGTCTAGAAATTATTTTTTTTCTGGGGTAGCACCACGTCTAACTTTTTAACGCATGTTTCTCATGAATCGCTTTTCAATATAGTCGACAACTTTAACTGTCGCATAAAAATGATATTATTGGGGAAAAAATAAAATGTAATAAAAAAAAGGGAAGACAGAAACAAAAGCGACGGAAAGGAGAAATGTAAAAAGTTTGGGCTCCGATGATAATGAAGGGACGGGTGGATGCGCCTTCCAGGATTCCTTCCTTCCAAACTCTGCCTCTTTCAAAGAAAATAGATCAACGAGGCAAAAACGTCGAGGTGGGAGAGGAAGAAGGGAACGGGAACGGGAACGGGATGTGCCGGGTATCTCCAGGCATCCAAGCCAATTCCTGCCACCTCCACTTGCCCAACCGAATTATGTGTAACAGAGGCGATGACTTGAAGTGTACCTCAATACAAAGTCTAATCCGCGTGATTGGGCTGACCCAAACCCAAATCCAGCCAAGGTTGCATACATGGATCTGCATCGCCTCGCGTGAACCCCCTTTTTGGAGGGATGTTCTAGGCCCACGCACACACGCAGCGACCGCCATAAAAATGGAGGATTCCTATCCCCACTGCCCCACACACGCGGGCGATCCAGACTGATGGGACCTGCACCCCACACCAACAAGGCAACGAACGGTCTTTGCGGGCCCAAGACTACCCGCAGCTTGTCTCTTCTCTTCCATGTTGGTCCAAGCGAGAACCAGTTATTCGTCTACCCGCCCATGTGTTATTGTCTATTTCGGTACTCTGTCATTTATCGGACTGGTCAAAATACGTGAACAATCGAAGAGAAAGTACCAGAGAGGTAAAGGGCGGATTCGCACGTACTCCGGAGTATGTAGACGGCCAAAAGATAGCATGTGGGGGCAGAGGACTGTCATTCCCCTGATTCGTGGACTTCACCAATAGCTTCCCCCCATCGGCTGATGACAAATCCGGACAACTCCGCCAGACACAAGTCCATGATTCTCTATGAAATCTCTACACTCTCTTACCCTTGTTTATTGTTTAATCGGCTTCCTTCTCCTCCTGCATATCTATTCTTTGTCCTAGGTGATGGCCTAATCCAGTGGCTGAATGTGGGCCCATCACTATGGCTTAAGCAAGAAGGCTTACTATCATGTCAATGGTAACTAGTACCAAAGTTACGCTCTGTCTCTCAGAAGCAGAAGACATGGAAAGAGCCTTTTGCTCATACGGGCATAGAAGGAGCTGAAGTATTAGATTAGCAGTAAACATTGAGCAAGGTTTGCGGAGGAGTCTTCCCGTACGACATGTGAATATATATATTATATCTATATTTAGGCCATCCAATTCGCTTCGTTCATCCGTGTAAAAAGTAAAAACAATTTCTTTTAAACACCACCATTATGCATTTTAGATACGGAACATTTTAGCTGCTTCTACGCTTAGTTGATTATACTGAGTACTTGAATACAAAATGTTCATAAGAAGAAATAAGTATTCGACAAAGGGAGAGATACCATTGGAGCTTTTGGGGGACGGAAAACAATGGATGTAAATTTCAGACCGCACGCGTATATCTCATTCCTACGTAATAAAATTCTGCTTGAGAAATTTTTTTTGGTTGCAATGGTATTCTTGTAGAAGATAGAACCCGTTTGGATATTGGTGCATCGATATCATCTGATATCATAAAAGTAAACAAACGTAGGAGAGATATATCGGAATGGTTTTGTTGATATGCATGACTACAATCGTACATACGTAGCGCAAGGTCCACTGTACTCTGTCACAGCTAAGGCTTCATGTCTCTATTCCAGGGCTCACTCGGTCATGAATAACGTTAACTCGTAAAAGGGCTTTGGTTACAAGAGCGTTATGTGGACGATGGCATCGAAGACGTAAAATATCAGCGGTTACAACGGCATCGACTTGCTACCCCTGGAGGTACTACCACTGAAGGCAGGGAGTGAGTCATGAGAAGTAAAAAGACATGGGTAATGTTCTCTTTGATAGTTGGGGCACCAGCATCGGCCACATTCTGCCCGCCAACCGACAATAATAGGGAAAGCTATGGAACGAAACACGGACGACCGAGCAGGGGCCTTGCGATGATCATTGCCTAGTGTGACGCCCGTTAGCATAAGACATATAATCGCTTCGAAGAGGTGGTAGTAGCTCTACACAGTATATATACGAGCAAGTTAGGTGATATAAAGATCAGTTCTGATAGGCCAACAAGAGAAAATGCACAGGGGTCCAGCACTAGGTCATGTCCTAGTCGGTATAAAGGTTTTTCCTAAAGCCCCTGACATCACGTCACCAATTTTCCGAGATTACGTACTTTTGGTAGAGTCAATGCATATGAACTTACCCTCATTGTCGACCCATTATACAAGTGATACAGGGAAACAAAGACGAGTGTCTTAAGAGGTTGCACAAGATAATGGCTGGGCTTCTTTTTCGTGCAATTGCCCTTTCTTATCTCGCGACCGATGTGGATCCCAGTCTAACAGGAATCGTTTTAATAGTACAAGCTCGAAGGTGGCTACTCTCCGCATCTGGCGTAGCGTTTTTAAAGGAGCGAGATTTTTCATTTCCGTCTTTTGCCCTGTCTCTTCGCCTCCGAACTAAGTGGGACAATGCTATGGTGGAGTCTAAAGGAATAGCACAGGAACGCGGTTTCCTGGCTCCACTTAAGAAATAAGGCGCTAACAAATCAACGCTGTCCCAGAACACTACATCCACACCTCGAGCCGTGAACCTTTGATGAGAGAAGACCATATTGATTGTTGAGAGGTCTGCTGGCCTAGTTCATGAATGAATAAGACTAGCATTACAAATGGGCAAAATTAATTTCGACATGTGCGTAGTCTTTCCTAAAACCGCCTCCCTTTGGAAAATCTCTGTGTACGTGATCAGAAAGCAGCGACATCCACCATAATGATGGTGGAAGCTAGATTCCCGGTGCCACCGGTGAGAAAGCGGCTGTTCCCGCCAAAAGATTAAGGCAGATAGCTATTAGAAAAGTAATGTATCATGTTGTGAAGCACGTTTGATTCTTTGGGTATAACAATATCGAATTACGTTTTGCTTCGATGTAATATACCGTTGCAATAGGGTCGGATAGTTTACTTTTCCATCGTCCTATGAAAATCCTTTTTAAAAACCACGTAAAGAATTATGATTTGCTGTTGCTATCTACTATTTGCCAATATATTTTCTTTGTTCTCCCCCCCCCCCCCGCCGCGGAGGGAAGCGGGCCGGTGATGGGGAGAAGAGGGAAATAATCATCATCTCATGTCCAGGTGGGAATTGTCTAGTCCTCGCTCCAGAAACGTAAACAGTTCTTAACGAATTGCATGGTCAAGATGACTGCACCTGGCATAGAATATGGGAAGATCTGATCTGTCAACGCATTGTCTCTACTTCTGAGGGTTGATAGTTTAAGCCGGTAACTTTTCTATCAATTTGGGTCTATGTAGAATATGTAGATACTCTCCTGAGAGTGTAGTCACTGTAAGCTAAATTTTTTCCCCCAAGGACTTGAGAGATTGGGCCTAGCCAGGAATGGTATGGCAGTAGTCAGCTGTCTCAAGAGGCAGTTCCCTAAGTGTGCCCAGAGTCCCACCAATGCTATAAATTAGAGTGGATATACCCGTAAAGAAACTTCTCACATATGTGTATTACATCTTATTGTTATTTGCAACGTGGGAAGACCAGCGAATTATCATATACGATTAATTGAATCAGCTCACCTGCCTCGTGTCCAACGTTCAGCGAGTTGCAATGGTTTCCCCAAATCTGGAGGGGTGAGTTATCCCGTCATATTTTGTTGACTAGAGAAGCCTGCTAACTTGCAGCAGCTCCCAGTCACCAGATCCCCAGTCGCCAGACCCTGAGTCGCCGGATTCAAAGGCGGATCAGCGGAGAGAGAGAAACAAATTGAGCCAGCAAGGATATCGTAGACGTCATAAGATGCTCTTGCAAAAGGTTTTCAGTGAAATCGTCCAGTTATCAAGTCAAGTCCAAGGCATCCAGGAAGGCGTCCAGGAAGGATTTCGTGAAGGATTTCGTGGGTGGGAAGAGATGATGCAAGAGACGATGCAAAAGATGATGCAAGAGACGATGCAAAAGATGATGCAAGAGATGATTCAAAAGATGATGCAAGAGATGATGCAAAAGATGATGCAAGAGATGATGCAAAAGTATCGTAAGACTGGCAAGGAAGGGACGTTGTCAGATTCCAAGAAAAGGAAAATCGATGATAGTTATATGCACCCGTGGTACAGGAATCCTAAGCTTTCGAAACAGCCACAGCCACAGCCACCCAGTCTAGTGTCGCCAGAAGACTACCTCGCCATCTATGGTATGAGGAAGCATACATTTCATCACTTGGAAGGAATGATCGTGCTGACAAGCTTCGTGGATATAGGTTCGATGCTTACACCAGACTCGACGCCCATTACGCCCATATTGGCTTACAATCGGGAACAGTCGAGTTTGGATGCCAACGCGCAGATGCCTTATCCAGGACGGGAATCAACCAATGGATAATCGTGTATATCCATCGAGCTGTCTCAGCCGGAGACCTTCCCTCGCTGCATTCTGTGTCTTACCTCCTTTGTTTTCGATGTTGATCCCTTTGCTGTAGTTCGTGATATTGGAATTGATTTTGTACATATGGAGGGCGGCTAATGTTGCATAACCCTTGCGGGACTCAGAATCTTAATGTGTGAATATGGCTTTTATATTGTGGCATATGGAGCTTCGAATCTCCGTTGAATAGGCGCCTACTTTTATGGAAAGCCGTGGTGCACATATATTTAGCCCTCTCCCAACTCTGATAAAAGATACGTGGGTAGGATTCAAATGGTCGGCCAATCCCATTAGCGGCCTATCATATTTTAGTGTATTCTGGAGCGGCGGCGTGAGGATCATCAAGAGAGCGTGATTGGCAGCAATTCCTGACTTGAGCAAGTGGGAACGCGAGAACTACTATCCCTACAGAATGACTAGTCAATCCGTGCCAGTACAACGTTTCTTTTTTTTTTTCTTTTTTTTTTTTTTTTCCTATGTGGCTTCCACTATCTTCTAACCAACAATCCATGCTCTTCTCGTATTTGTTGGAACCCAAGGCCATAGCGAACAGATGTGGGCTTATCAAGACCTGAATTTTCTTGTCGGTCCCACCATAGTGAACTGGCTGGGGAATAGTCATGGCCTCCAATCGCAACTTGCAGACAGCCGAGAAACATGCATTATTTTGGTATCTTCCCAGGTTGTCCGCCCCCAAGAACACCTAGCTTGGGCCAGTTTAAAGCCTGTAGTAAACATATCCACATTATGCCAAATATAAATAAAAAACGCTGCACTGCGAATCTCCCAGACATATCGTGGTATCGTGGGCGGCTGAGCAGATAAGGATTTCATCCGATTCTGCAGTGTGCGCAATACTACTAGAAGACTTTGAAACAATGTCCATGAGATTCGGTACCCTTCGCAACCACCAAAAGAACGTTGTCGGGAATCTATTAGGCCACAATGGCAACGAGAATCTTGTAATCCAGGAGGTCAACATACAACAGGGTAAGACGCCAGAGCTGATCCAAGCCATGTGCCGGTAGCAGATAGGGCATGCGGATCTAAGACCGAACAGTACAGCTCCCATATATGTAGACGATTCTTTACTCGTGGAGCAAAACAGGTTGCTTTTGCATGCCGGTAACTCGCCGGAAAGTGTTGAATGAAATCAGTAGTATACGCCTGGTAGAGAGCAGGGTAAAAGTCTTACCAAACCACCGAGAGTATTGTTCATCAGTCAACTACTTTAAACCAGGCTGACTTGCAAGATGTGGGACGAATACATGAAGGGCTATAAACTCCTCCATTTCTACACGCGAAATATAAATTGTGGTACATATTTCAGCCAGGACGGGACTAATGGGGGTCACTGAAAACTTGCAGCCATTTGGTTGGCAGTAATATAATATGCACATTACTATGGATGGAACTGAGGGTAGAGTAGAAGCGAATACTGTAGTTTGCTGTCGCTGCCGAGGTTGCAAGGCCAAAATACTGTCAACATCAAATGATACTGTACGTGAGGTTGCTGGGCTGGTTTCATATGCAGACAAGCTTGCGTTGGTCTGCCATTGCTCCTGCTATTCTTCAGTGATGAATGGAGTTTGCTGAAGCGGCTGTTGCGGGAGAAACCCGGCTGGTTAAGCGTGTAAGGCACCTTTCTGAGGTACAGCTTATCAAGTTTATTCTGGTTAGTCTCTCCCTCGGCGTAAATATGCGATGTAAGGGAGTTCTGATACTTCCGACGGCCACATCCAAATACAGTATCCCAGTCAGAAACTGGAGGGTTGGTTTCTCTGTAGCATACTCCAAATCGGACCCAAGAGAGTTAGAGGAGGGACTGGGCTCCCCTTCCGTGTGGTACTCCGGAAATAGAGATGGACTCATATTCTTCATCCTCTAAAGTGTCCAGTTTAATCGAAGCTTGCTGCTGATTGCTGGACTCAGCATCAATACCCTCATTATCTTCATGTAGTCCAATTGATATCTCACCGTAGAGTCATTACATTGCAGGTGTGTTTCATTTTCTGCCACAGAGTCACGCGATGAATGCGAATCAGGTAAACTAGTTGATGCAGCCTGTGTCGCTTCGGTAGTGAGATCGGTAGAGCTTGCTGCTTCGTTTAAGCTGCGCGATTGCTGTTCCTTGCGGCGAGCTCGACATCTCTTAGATCGACGAGCACTACGTTTGCGGCGATGAAGGATGTGGGCATCGCCCCGCTTGTCATTGGCGAATCTAAATCTCACTAGGGCGTCCATGGGCCAGCAGTGGTATCTGGGTAGAAAAATTTGTTGGCCCCAGGAAGCACCTATCACATTTAACACTAGTCCCACAGGAGAATATCACGTTGTCAGTGTCTATTGGCAAACTCGTCTCTATCGACAGTGAGCTATAGCACCAACAACTAATTAGTCGTTGCAATTTAACTAGGATATATCTGAAATTGGCCATTAAAGTGCTCTGAGCTACAAGGCACTATAGAATGCTTATATTTACCTGGAGTCCAAAATGTCATTGAGACATGAGGTCATGATGCTAATAATAGCCGTAGTCGGTGGCTCCACCTATTGTAAACTTTGTCTCAGCTAAGTATAGACCAAGACTTAGCTTTGCGATTATAAATTATAATAACTTCATCCGGGTCGACGTTCTCCAACCTAATTATCATTACAATTATGAAGAACGGTACTGACCCACAACTGCGCAATGTTTCGGACGATTCAGGCGATACGCATGAGTCTGCTGTCATGGGTGCAATTACATCTTTTGATAAGCATTTCACTGGCGAGGAACAGTCATGTACACACGAAAAGTCTAGAAAAGCATACGAAAAATGTACTCTAAATAAACTCAAATCCCTAAATGCTCCAATTAGGATTACGGAGGAACATATGCTTGCGGCGGCTATAAGAGGCTGTGCAGACATAGTCGCTTTTTTTTTGGACGAGTACTACCTTTCCCATGAGCAAGACATACTCAGAAAAGCTCTGAAGCAAGTACTGAACTCCAACATTATCTGCAACATAGGCGATAGCCCCATGGAGGTATTCTGTGGAAACCATGATGTATTACGAGTTCTCATCGACAGATTGGAGCAGGTAACGATGGCTCACGTTATCAGAGCAGCTCGAATAGGGCTGAGAGAAGACTTTCTGCGCAAATTGCTAGAAAAATATGATCTTCCATCTAAGAACAAAGACGGCGAGACAATACTTCACGTAGCAGTGATAGCTGACTTGGAAAATCTAATAGAGTTAATTTTGGAAAGGCATGTTAAGCTGGAGCTATGGAAGGCGGCCTGTCTTGGTGGCTACGATAATTCCAAACGGATAAAGAAGTGGCTGAAAGACACAGCAAATTCCAAATTCTCCGATAAAGATGACACTGTAAAGAAGCTGTTCTTTGCTGCTATTCGGGGCCAGAGTTACGATATAGTAAAGCTGTTGCTTGAGGAGAGGACTTGGATTGGTATCCAGGACGAGGACTACCGCACGCCGTTGTTTTGGGCAGTTGACACGGGAGATCGCAAAATGGTGGACTTGCTACTAGACTATGACTCTAGCAGCGAGGCTCTGGACCGCAAGGATAAGTATGGAGAGAACCAGTTACTACGTGCAGCTTATAACTGCGACTGTGGTATGGTGAAATTACTTCTGGAAAAAAAAGTTGACGTGAATGTCTTGGATGATAGAGGATATTCCGCTGCAAAATATGCAGTCGGAATTGACCAGAGATGGCTTAGTCTCCCAACGCATATCCGTGAGAAACACGAGAAACATTCTTTGTGTATATTACGACTCCTACATGCCGATACCTCTTTCAAACATATGGCGTCTAAAAACAACGACTGTCTTGGTCTTGCACTTTACATAGAGCGGGACGATATAGTCAAATTTCTGGTGGATGAATGTCATGTACCCCTCAACTACATAGATGACGATAACCGGACACCGCTATACTCGTTGATGCGCACACACAAGTACTGCACAATGGATGAGTGCAAGCACTTGGACATTTTGCAGTATCTTCTTGATAAAGGTGCTCGGCCAACCGAAAAGACCATTCTTAAAGCAGATAAAACATTTCGTGGCGAGAAAGTTGTCGGAGGAGTCCTGGATAAGTTGCTGGATATTTGCGAAAGCAGGAACGAAGATCCTGAGTTTTCCAGTTCGCAGTGTGTAATTAGTTGATACAGTATTTAATGTGGTCTATGATATTATACGCTAGTGTGTTGGGGGGTAGGGGTCAACGACTCGGTAGACTCGCATGGCTCCATCGGCTCGCCTCCGATTCTTATGGCTACACTGACCATATGCCAAATCATGACTAGACTTAGACACAATGTAATAATCATTTGCTTCTACAATTTCAAGGTATATTAGTCTACCCTAATCTATATCGCACAAAAACACTCGAGGTGAGGTTCAGTTTCTCTGCGTGTTTCATTAGCCGGCACACCCCACCACTTCTCCTACCCATGGTTGTTTTTTTATTTCTGAACTATTCGTATGGGTCAATATGTTCATGCCTTCTCTTTTCCTTAACAAAAAGTAAACTATAAGTGAGATTGCGAAGAACATGGTCAGGAGTAATATACACAACATATTTCAGCTGCTCTCAACTGGAGAAATACTGGAAAGCCAGGGCTGAACTACATTTAGCTTTCTGTTCAAAAGTCATGGCCAATTTACTGTACACTGTTCTACCAGTGTGACATGTGCCATATGCGTGCCTCCTGCGCTTGCGCTGCTCTTCTATTACATCTTCATACAGGTTTAAAATTTCGTTGAATCTGTTGCGTTGTCTAGCAAACTCGATCATTCCCAAGAGTATAAAATGACGGTTTGATGACGTAGTCATATTCCCACCACCGATACATCAAACCACGGGTATTTCGCTCTCCAACTGACATTAATTATTTATGGGTTACCTGACGACCCGCCTGATATTTAGGCCTCAAGCCAGGCTTATGAGCTATTATACTTGCACAGAAGATGGTAATGACTTCTGGGGTGAAGCCGATTTAATCGAGCATCTACGAAAGCGGCACTATGCTGACTTTATCAGACGGCCTGGGAGCCTGGGAGCCATGGACAGCCATGGGCATGTCTGGTATTGCTTTGCATGTGTACGGCCCGTGAGCGATCACAGAAGTTTCGACTCCGATCGAGCGATGTTGAATCATCTGAGGGATTGTCATGGAAATCTCACAGCTTTTGTCCATGAACAATAGCCAAGAATGCCTTACAACAACCAATCGTGCAGAGATTGCTCCACACAATGGTTCAACACAATTAGACAGCTTGTCATGTAATACAGTATGTCGAAATATGGATGGCTGAAAGGGCTGCTTGTTATTTTTTCTGGAACAGCAAGGTGTATAAAAGATCGATGTGAATCGTCAGAGAGCTTAAATCACCATGTCGCCCTAACTTAGTGTACATTCGCTCAATAAATTATCAATGACATATGGTGATCTGCTTGAGGTTATTTGAAGCTGGTCCATAGAGTGTTTCTCCTTTCAGGTTGCGTTCTATGAGCGGCCTGATATTATGCAAGCTGGATGAATTATCCCTCAACATTGATGCAAGGAGTATCGACGGAGAGTAAAAATTAGTAGGCAGCCACTAAGAATTCTCGGATCCGCCTTCGTCCTCCCTTACGTGAACTTGCACATACTCCCTGTGTACACGTGTATATCACGGCGGACAGCGATGTCATTCTATTATTATGTGTTTTGTCGCGGGTGTCTCTCGTTTGGGCTTTCTAAGATCCTTCAAAACGTAACGGGATGAAAGTGGAATGCTTAGGTAAACTTCTTGGTGCAAAGTTGTTCTGCTTTAAGTGTCTCCTCCTGAGTCCTTAACGTTGAATAATATTTGGTGGAGTATATCTAGACGATAATGTACTGTAACAGTTCCGACTAAACAAACGCCTGGCTGTTCAATGACCTCAAACTGGTGAACGTAATTCTGTTTATGTGTATATCGGGACGATATTGTACTACCTACTTGGAAATCCAACGTTTACTGTACCATAATCATTTAAGCACACTTAAGCGTTCTTGGCTATGTGGATCAGCCTTCATTCAAGTCGATCCAATGGAGCCTCACCAAAGATGGCTTTAGCCTTATTTATGTATAATTGTTCGTGCATTAAATACCAAGTATTAAATTACGATTCTATATTTTCCGAGGTTTTACATAGCTAATATAAACGTTGACTACTGAGAAATGGAGGGCGAAGCTCTAAGCGTAAGCAGGTTTTTATATATGGCGACCGAAAACGTAAAACGCGTTGCGCGGTAGGAAAGCAGATCTCAAGCCGATGCACGACGCCTATTACCACGTAGCCTAATATCAGCTATGATTTGGGTGTGGGTGCGCTCCGTCGTAGCTATCCATAGAGCAGCATAACTGATCATCATCATCATCGATCGGTTTGTTTTCTACCCATTATATTTTAATTTCCATAGGATAGTCTGACAGCAATTAGCCAACCAACCTGAATGTACATATTTCATGGATCAGTGCAAAAGAAAGTGGACAAACCTACAACGACAATGTAGAGATACACTACATTTTTTTTTTTTTTTTGGTTCATACTCTGGCCCCTCGCCTAAGCGATATGCAGGATCCCGCTATCTAGTCCTTATATGTATATATCTAAGTACATAACCCATTACTTCCTAACGAATTTAGAGCCTCGTCACGGCCTGTGGTGGCCTACATGCCCGATGTTATGTTCTGCGGTCCTGTGGCTCGCGGCTTTGAAACCTCTGCGATGCCTCTGCGAAGTCCAGTACTGCGCCTAAGACGCTTCTGTCTTGCATATCATCCTGCTTACCTTGCTTACCTTGTGATTCTCCTCCCACCATGTCTGATATGTCGTTAAATGCATTGCCAATTTTCTTCCGCAGTGTTTGGCGGAGACCATTCAATCTCGGGCAGTCAACTAGGACGTGAACGACTGTCTCTACTGCTCCACACTCGCACTTGTCATCACCCCTGAAGCCATATAGTTTGCCGTGTGTTGCTAGCCATGAGTGGCCAGTTCGGAGCTGGATGAGCAGGTAGGCTTGATTCCGGGGGAGTGAGCCATAGAGTCTCCGGGTGTGGATTGACGGTAGATTCTTATCTATCCGGCGGAGGTGGCCACCTTTCGGTGAGGTCTTCCATTCGCTCTCCCATTGTTTCTGAATTCTCTTGCGGATGAATCCTTTTTCCCGTGAGAGGAGGTGCTGAAATGGGTGCTTCTTGTCGGGGCCAAGAGACATAACTACCCGGCCAAGGCTACCCGTGGCTACGCCTTAACGAGTCCTTGCAACTGGTGTAAAGCAGCTTCGACAGGCCCGCTTGTTCAGGCCACTGCCCTGGTTTTCACTCGCTCAACTTTCGATGAGCGACCTCCAGATATCGAGGCCCCGCCAAAACCTCTCACCCCAGGTGTCTCCAGGTTTGCTCCTTAAGCATGCATCACCAGCTCTCAGCTAGAACGACATCACTTCGGTTCCCCCAGCCTCGGGTTCTCAGTGCGAGTGAGATAGTAGAGAGTGTTCTCACATTCTCCACTAGGACGACACCACTTTGGCTGGCGGACCTCAGGTCCTCCGTGCGAGGGAGGTAGCTGATTCCCGTCTCTTTGCACACCGACACGCGCGTCCGTCCTCTCGGGCCACATAGACAGTCTCGTCAGATCCTCATGACCTGTCCGTCACTGCCATTATGTGCTACGCCCCACAGGGAAAGATTTCCCCGCTTCGCGTTACCAGCGCAGATCTCTCTCCGCCGGCCGACCGTGTCTCGCAAAGGCTGCCGTGGTATTCCCAGATACCCTGCAGAATACCGTAGCAGTCCTTCACTAACCAAACTTGTATCCTCAGTATCGCAGACCTCTCAAACATCCGTGGCTAAGCCTTAACGAATTCGTCAAAGTTCGTCGCTAGATCGCACGCCCCTGGCAGAACAGACGGCCGACATGTTCGATCATGGCTGCCCGTGGTCGAGCCTTAACGGGGGACTTGTAACCGAACACTCGACATCTCTCCCACAGACTCGCACTATCCACTGCTCAACCGATTGTATCCTCCCTCGCTGCGGGACGCCAATTCCAATTATGTTTTCAAGCTGTTGGGCGATCCGCAATCCCAGAGAGTGTTCAAGCTCAGAGGTGTCCTGTCTCTTGTCTAGGCGATACCACATCCACTGGGAATACAAGCCCAGCTTCGGTCTCGAGTACGAGTCGAGTAGACAATCGTCGGATGGTTTTCATAACCCGTTTTCCTCTGATTTTGTGTGGGTTGGGCGGGCTCGGCAACCGCGGAAAACTCTGCGGCTCGGCCCTACCCGCACCACCTGGATTCTTTTCGCTTCCCCTCCACGCAATGAGAGGGTACTGACACCGGACACCACGAGAAGGTAGAAATCCATCGTCCTAACTGCTTGACGGTAACAGTCACCCAGCGTGCTCGCCGGGGGCGATACACTACACTACGTTGCAAAAACGGTGTCCGAGTGTTGCACACTCTTTTTCTAAAGATGTGGGTCCGCTAATCCATATTTGATGACTAAGGATAATTCCATCCATTTAGACTAGAAGATCCATAATATTAAAACAAGAGTGTAGAACAACCGGACACCGTTTTCGCAACCTAGTGTACTGTGAGCCATTCTGTTCGATAACATCGTATGTCAGCTAATGACTATTGTATGAATCGGATGCATAGCACTGGAGTCACAAAATCCATTAAAGTGATTCTGCACCGGCGAGCAATTAGAGATTTGATTCCGCCATTTTACTAGCGTCACCATCTCCGTTCATAATCTGCTACGACTCCTCTGTCAAGCATTTGGAGGGATCGCTGTATCTTGGTCTGGACGGGTACCCACAAGCACCACTCCTTCGGTGATACTAACATGTTCCATTGTACATGATAAAGGAACTTCAACTCTAATGCATTGAAAACGCGCGTCTCAATCCCGGCAAGGAAAGCCCAGTCAGAATTGCGAAGGGTACAGTCCTGGGACACTGATTTTGATTTGATCAGCCTGAACATTTCCGATGGTTGCGGGTTAGCGGATGCGATACCTTTGTGTGCTAGGGCTAACGCTACGAATAGTGCCTCTTCAAAATACCAGTGAGCGTGGATAAGGGATATGTAGCGACGGAGCCGGTGCAGCAGCAGTAGGCTGAGGGTGACGTTGGCCTGATTCAACCGAACTCCATACAAGATACCGTATATTTTATTATGCAGCTGTGTTAAAACTGATGGCGTCCTTGAACGCAGGGTGATGGGACTCGGTGATTCATCCACCTGATTGGCAAAGGCTTTGTGGGTGCAGATAACGTAAGCAGTCTGCTGTGATCAGTATGGAAGTAAAAGTTGAGGCCACAGCAAATGGAGCGTACACCAACGGTTAGTTTGGCAATATTCTCGACGTATGGGTTTTTATTCCCCTCTTCCTCTTGATATTGCATTGGGAGAGAGCGAGCAAAGTTCCTGAGGGAGCGTTGTACGCATTTTCTTGCTGTACAGCATATTTAACGAGCGTTTTTGCTTTTTTTTCTCTTTGGCCTTGGTGATGTTCTAAATAAACCTATATGGCCCTAAGTATAGCGACAAGCGACGATATCTACTATTTTGGGTGCATGTCAACCATTATCGCCACGAGGTCTGTATACTGACGACTATCATCGGCTCATAAGCAGATCATGGGTAAATGGAATAGGACCTCAAGTACAGCAGCCTGCAGAAAGTAGTGTTAGGCCTGGCACGAGAATTCCAAGACATACTGTACTTGTGTGCTTGCCCCTAGACACTTACTCATTTGCAATCAGAATGTCAGGGAAGCGATTACTACCGACTTTGCGTGGGGAACATCCATTGAGCAACCTGAATAATGCTGTCGCTTTTTTGTTTGACCGTTCTATTTCGGTCGGTTTGGTACAGCAAACCCTGATTGAGTGGTCATTACCAAACAGTTTACTGGAGCTACACAATTTCAAAGTCTTTTTTCATACTCTCAACTGGTGGCTAGGTTATGGTATATCTCCATGCCAGCATAAATAGACGCACTGAAGCCGAGCCTGAAACTGTGAAGGGAAGGGGTTTGTTTCATGGCGAAGCCGATTGGAAAATGCTAATACAAGAGAAAAGGAAAGCTGGTTGGATGTCCCCGTATACGTCCCACTGAGGAAGAATGCTTCAGAGAATTTTTGCGTCCGTTACGGTTTTTCTTGCTTCCTTGAAAGTGACCACAGGCAGTTCATTGAATCCAACCTGGTGCACAAATCCCCATCTGCTCCCTAAGTCGGCAGTATATGCTCACCGAGGGCACAAATTGGAGCCATTGAATATTGGACCCACAGGTGGAATTATTCACGAGAACCACTTTTCATGCACGTAGCACACACATAATAAGGCGGTGTTTTATGGCGCCTAGGGTTGAAACCAACGCATGCCGCATGGAGCCAGTGCCTACAATGTACGCTACGCATCGGTTCATCAGCAGGGGAAAATATGCGCAGCTCGGGAGACATACCATTGGATCATTCGTCGCCCACCGTTTTTGAATGTACCACATGTACATCGGGTGAAGTCACTGGGTAGCCTTTCTGCTTTGGCCTCGACCGTGCGCGATTGACACGTTATATTCCAACCCTGTGACCCTACCGGGGCCGGATGGCTTGTAAAATACCCCGAGCGCATGGGTCGCCAGGATGGCGGGTGCATATATCGGTGGACAGGGCGAGGGCGGATTCGTTGCGTCAGGTGCTGTCTTCTCGATGCGGGAGGCGGACTTTTCAGTTGCAGTGACTCACGTGTACCATAATAATTCTCGATTTGAGCAACCCCATCAGGTCCGACATCAACTCTAAGTAAGCCCTTTACCGGCAAGTCTGGGTATGGCGGGTTCTGCTGTTCTATTGGCAGTGTTAATATCTCAAATATTCGTAGGTATGCCGGGCACAGTGCTTACGACGGCTTGGCAAAGGTAGGATAGTAGAATCATCGAATAAGCCATGGTGATTTTCGTCATGGCAGACCGTTGGATTTGAAGGGGGCATATCATCTGTAGGGAGGGTTCCATCTTTCGGATCAAAAATGGCGCCAACGTCGTCGAAGTTGGTCCACCCGGTGTTCTCTGACAGTCCAGGAAAAAGTGTCATGACATCATTGTCCATTGATGTCCAGGCTATCCCGCTGGAGGGTATAGTACCTGAAAGAGGCGAAGGTTGAAGGGTCTGCATCACAATACTGGATCAATAGGTGTCCTAGTCAAGGTGGGATCATGTGATGTTGAATATTGTTTAACAGGGAGTGCTGAATCTATATTTACGAAGCACTTGGGTACACGAAACTAGTTGGATGCACCGACTTTAGGTACACGTAACAATGGGGAGAACATTCTCCTCCTAAAATTAGACGGATTTGTTATGTCCTGTCTCAACCGTCGTGGGGCTCGCGCTGATGAGTAGAAGCTAACGTAAATTGGAAAAGCATACTGTCAGCTTCCATGGTCGAACACGTTCACCCACGACAACTAATTTTCTGTAGGTCTTACGTAAGTAGGCGTGGAGAGGTGTATATGAACGGCGCCTCTACCCTTTATGTCATCATGATATAGGAACTAAAATATGCAATTAAGAGCATCGTTTTCCAATCATATATGGTGGATTGATAGATATAATACACTAATATTACCGCGCTAATTGTGCCTCGCGGGATGGCTGAGGGGAGATCTCAAAGGCTACTCGGTTCCCGCAAGGGACTTGCTCGGTGACGATGTGGGAATCGGCGATAGTAGCTGGGTCAGCCAATAATGGATCTTCGCTCGAATTCTGTCCAACTTCTTTCATCGGCGCCGGTTTTTCGCGCTTCTCGTAACTCTGGGCGAAGAGGACACACATCCTCACACTTTTTGAATGCCTCTTTGTACTCCGGACTCACGTTAATTGGGCCAAATTTGTCTCGCTTCTGAGGCACACTACACTGCAACTGGCATAGCGCATCACTCTTCCCGGCCACCTTGTCAAATGCATGCTTTATGAGGTCTTCAGAGAGATAGTTCGGTCTGTAGGATGTGCAAAACACGTCTCCGTCGTGATAGAACCCAGTTGCGAACTACCGGCTCAAGATTCCCTGCACGCAAGAACAATTAGCCATGCCATGTCCTCTGACCAAGTCTCACAGGCAAGTGCCCCGTAATGTTTAGATTAGATCCTGCACCGACACAATCAAGTATTGACGCAGGTTGTCTCTGAGGTAAATTAGCCATATCGCACGATTGGTCTGTCAACGCCCGACGATGTAGCTCGCTAGGTAGATGACCGGGCATGGTACGAAAGAAGTTTTAAATTGAACACCAAGGGCAGGATATTTGGCAGATTATATATGAGCCAAAAGGAGGGAAGGCACCAGCAGCCGGCGAGGCACTTGCTGATCCCCTTGGATCTCTCCCGGGAAAGAACCCCATAACGTCAAAACAACAAAACGGACCACTGACACACTGCCACACCCTCAATTCCAAGCGTTCCCAACCATTGCTGACGAACCTTGGTCCCTAGAGTGAATAGTCTCTCCTTTGTTATCAATGTCAACATTCCTGGGTCCCAAAAGCATCTTGCTGCCAGAATCTCCAACAGCGCTACCTAGGTTGGAAGGCTGCGGATCGTCCCGGCGGTTAGAGGCTTTACAAAAGGTAGTAACTCAAGAGGCCGAGCAGGTAATATGTGAGTAAGCATAGTCGAAGGCTTCCAGATACCCTATCATCTGGATAATAGCGGCGCAGACCACCAGGATGTGCATGAATGAGTGGGAGCTGCACATGTCGAATTTTCCAGGCCACCAACTTTCGGGAAACTTCATCTGTCGAATCACGTGTATTAGGATCAAATTTTCTCCTGTATGGGCAAAATGGGAGACTCACTGCATAAAGCGCGGTTCCAGATAGAAGGCAGCCTATCTTTGCCACCATAGTATAGGTGAAGGCTTTTTTGTTCATCAGGTCTAGCCCGAATATATCAAGTCCATGAATCAAGGGCGCCACAACGGACATGCCAGTCGCTACGAACGCTAGTGTTCGCATAGAGCGATACTTGTGGCTTTGGAGCTTGGGATGGACGTTCGTGATGATGGTCAATGCCCCGAAAACCCCAATCTGTTGACCGAAGAAGACGGTGTTAGATCCGATTACCAGTCCTGGGACAGAAAAAGCCGAGCATATGGAGATCAACTAACCATAGACCAATAAATATTGCGTTCCGTAGTCTCACACCGAAAGATTATGTATACTCCCAAGATAATGTCACCGACTATGAAGATCCCTATACCAAGCATATCTAGTCGGTGGCAGAAATGGTCCACGGTGTAAGAGTGGTTCATTAAAGTATGATAAAGAGCCGAAAACGCATAGCAAATGGTCGCCGTCAGCATGAAGAATGAGAAAGCAACAAAATCGGTGCTAGTAACTCTAGAATACTTGCCAGCAAGGTACTGCAAGATGAACCACTCGCCGAGGAGGAAGACAACGGCCGGAATGAGATGGGTATAGATGTTGACCGTCTCGTTGTGGAGATACCACCAACTGCGGAACGAGGCGTGAACTGAGCCCGATATGGGCCGGTAACCGTGAAGAATCCACTGGTTGTTGTCGTGTTGAAACCATTCGGGCATCTCATCGAACGAGAGAAGAGCCGGGCGTCCTGCCTCGCCAGACCCGGACCCGGATGCGTTGTCTTCCATTCCCCGCCCTTTGCACTCCTCTGGCTCCTTGGGCGGAACTCGAAGACGGGGAGCAGACGCCATTTACTGTCGAGCCTGGTGATGTGTGATGTCTGAAGGCCAGAGTTCGAGAGTGAGCAAGAATGGAATCGAACAAATGCATTTCCTCTTTGCTTAATAGCTTTTGGGGGACTGGCTAATAGGCCCGCGTCGTCCAGGCAGGCCCCCTGAATGGTGGCTTGGACTGTGGTTGCCAAGGGCCCACTCACCTCTTCGGGCACTTGACAAGATGGACTTTTTGCCAGTCAAAGTCTCAAAGATCCTAGTCTTCGAAGCGAGGGCCATGTGTCAACAATTACACAAGTTGAGGGGCGCGCTGCTAGACTGTGCTGCGACGCTAGTGCCAGAAGTACTCTAACGCCATTAAGCAATCGATCCCACATGCCACAGGCCACAACCGCTAATTATTTGACCAGATACGGGGATCTCAGCGACGCGGTGGCCTGTGTTAGGGCGCTGTTTTGTGGTTGCTGGAGCTGTTGTGGCCCCAGCAGCTGCCTAATTTGGTTGAGTTCTCCTGGTACTAGTGCGCCACACTCTGGTAACGCGCCCTCGAGCTGAGGCTGAACCTGAACATCCTGGGTCAAACAGCTCGACGTGATTGGTTCCTGCTTGTTCCATCATCGGGTTTGATTAGTCCTTTTTCCAGCGATACGCGTGTTTGGCAACAATGACTGACCCGGCCCCGGCTACTAACTACGGGCTGGCAACGATGCGACGGCCTAAAAAATCGCGACCCTGTCGCGCAATGGACGGACCGTTCAGGCAGCTTCACGCACCACTAACACAACGCATCGGCATCGACGCTCCCAAAGTCTCTCTTTTATGACCTGCGCCCTGGCTGGAGACGGCGTCCCGTGAAGACTATGTAGTTGGGTGGCTCTGCCGTTGGCCTGTCGAGGTGGCCGCAGCTAAAGCCGCGCTCGATCGCGTCCATAACAATCTACCCACGGATCAGGTTTCAGACGACAACAACAACTACATTCTGGGGAATCTTCAGGGCCACAATGTCGTTGTGGCGTATCCGAAGGTGTATGGCAAATCGTCACTGGCCGACGTGACCGCACAGTTGCATGCAAGCTACCCATCTGTCCGATTCAATCTGATGGTAGGGATTACGGGAGGAATGCCCGATACGAACGATGATGTTCGTCTCGGTGACGTTGTTGTCAGCAAGTCGGCAACTGGGTGGCCGTATGTCCTCGAGTACGCCGTGAACGGGGAACGAGCGAAAGATCAGATTGTTCTCGGCAGAGCGTTCGATCGGCCGAGATTTTTGCTTCTCACAGCTATGGGGAAGGCAGAGACAGCCGCCATCTTTAAAGAAAGCAAGATGCCCCGCTACATCTCCGAGATCGTGCAGAAAGATCCAGTTACCTTTGCCCACCCTGGCCCTGAACAAGACATCCTCTTCGACGCAAATTGTGATCATGCAACCAATGAATCCGAAAAAGGTGGATGCAGTCATTGTGACCCGGATAGGATCCGGTCAAGGCAACGGCGTGAAGTACAGGATCCCCTTGTTCATTATGTTGCCCGCGCCTGTCATTTGACGCGCAACGGAGCAGGCCGGGACCAGTTCGCACTCAGGCAAGATATTCTCTGCTTCGAGAAAGAGGCAACTGGGCTGAGGGATGCCGCCCAGTACCTGGTCATACGAGGAATTAGCGACTACGGAGACTCGCACAGCTCAGATATCTGGCATGCCTGGGCTGCAGCGACCGCAGCAGCATACGCAAGAGAGGTCCTTTCATTCGTGCCCGCCGCCTCCAAGACGGTACCTTTGGCCAAGACGGTACCTTTGACCGCAGACGCATATGCCGAGGCCGCGGCCGTTCTTGACGGCTTACTTCTGACAAGACCGGACGTTGATCGGAAGTCCCTCATTGCACTGAAGGGACGCAGGGTTGATGGAACCTGCGAGTGGGTTACGAAGCATCACAATTATCAAGAGTGGTTGGCGGATACGAGTCAACCACTCCTCCGGATCTCAGGTGGCCCTGGAAAAGGGAAGACAATGCTCGCGATTTATATCACCGAGGTGCTACAACCACTGTTGACGCTGATGACAATGTACTCCTCTATTACTTCTGCAGTAATCGTGACAAGCATCGGAACACCGCATTGACCATATTGAGAGGCATCCTGCATCAATGGATCGACCTCCAGCCCCACCTGGCCAAAGAAGTCAAGAACTCATTCGAGGGGGCGGAGACGACCAAGTACACAATTTCCAGTTTTGTCGCGCTGTGGAGGGTTTTTTTGACTCTGCTCCAGCAGACCACTTCTTCTCAGGTAGTCTGTGTCCTCGATGGTCTGGACGAGTGCGAGAAGGAATCACTCAGTCAGCTTCTAGATGCCGTTGAACGCTACCTGTCGAAATCTGGGGAAGGGGCAAAGCCACGGCTGAAGCTCATTATTCTCTCCCGACCTCATCCGGCTGTGTTGGAGAGCAAACTCGCTCGCTATCCGCGGATTCAGTTGGACGCCTCCGACACGGAAACTACGCATGATGTCGAGAGATACATCTTTGCCAAAGTCGCCGAACTGGCATCCGAGCAAGACCTTTCCGACGAGATGGTCGCGCAGATTCAGCAGAGCCTGCTAGCTGGCGCTGATGGTACCTTTTTGTGGGTTGCATTCGTTGTCAATGAGCTTCAGGGCCGGAGTTGGAGCAAGATCGGTGAAGTGCTCCGCCAAATTCCCAAAGGCCTGGGTGGGATTTATCAGCGGCTTCTTCAGCAGGTCGACGACAAGGAAGCTTTGGTTCCCATTCTTCAATGGGCTGTTCTCGCTGTCCGGCCCCTCACATTGGAAGAATTGGCCGTGGCCGCAGGGGTCAAGGCGGCTGGTACTATTCCAGCAACACAAGTGACCCGGAGGCAGCTTAAGGTCGGCGGGTTACTCGTGAAGGTCGTAGGAGACGTCGTCTATCTGGTTCACGAAACGGCGAAAGAATTCTTCCAGAGCGATCAAGTCAACATCAAAGGGATCGAAATGTTCCATATGGGTCAGGAAACCCACAGGAAGCTCATGCAGACTTATTTACCTCACGTAGAATGCGGCTACGGAAATTCCAACATGCCCGGCCAGGATCCCTTCTTATCTTACGCCAGCCAGTACTGGCCGGTGCATTTCCACCACGCCATTCATGTGATCGATTCAGCGACAGAATTCTCGCGTCCATTCTTTCGAGTGAACTCTCCCATCCGGACAGAATGGTGGAAAGTCTACTGGGAGCAGGAGAAGAACGGCAGCAGCCCGCCTACCTTCACTCTCTTGCATCTAGCGGCATACTTTGGAAACGTACCCTGGGCCAAAATGTTACTCGGCACACATACCCGCCTCATTTCGCGGAAGGACAATTACGGCCGGACACCTTTGTACTAGGCAGTCAACGGAGGTCACCGAGAAATGGTGGAGCTCCTACTTAAACATGGGGCACGTGTCAACTTCAAGGATCGAAGCATGTTAACTGCTTTACACATAGCAGTAATCGCACAAAACAGAGACGTTGTGAGGGTGCTGCTCAAGCACGGTGCCCGCATCGAGGCCAAGGGGGAGACTGGCGACACGGACACCCCTTTGGTACGTGCCATTTTGGTGAACTCGAGAGAAATTACGGAGGAACTACTCCAGCAAGGAGCGCGTGTGGATAAATTGCCTTCTCTTCTGGGAGTTGCTCCTCTGAGGGGGCCTACGGATTCATTGGATGAACGGGTGAAAGAGCTACCTGGGCTCCAGGAGCAGGTCCTGAATGCGCGCTTCAAGAATTCGACGCGAGCTGTGGACCTGGTCACGAGGGGACTGATCCTATCCATCCGCATTCCTCTGGTCCTTGAATTGATGGCCCTCTATCTCAAGCATCTGGCGTTGAATCGCATGGACAGTCTGCCCGTACTGCGGGAGCTGGTTCAAGGGAACAAGAGGAAGCAACTGCGGGCATGGACAAAACCGTACCATGCGTTCCTCGCAGGGCTGGTGTGTGCTAAGAGTGCAAGGAAACTCCAGGCCATGGGCGACCTGCCGACATTTGTTTTGTAGAAGGTCACGCCCGGAGATATGCAGGCACTGGTGGTCATCATGACCTTTACCGGCATGGAGACGAAATTCATAGCTGTCCAACACGGATGGAAGCCAGGAGACGACATCACATCTGCGGCAATCGCAGACTGGGCTGCCATCGCCTACGAGAGGAACTCTCTGGAATACTTCCACCTCGGCATCAGAGAATTCCTGATCGATTTCGATGGTTGTATCCGGAATGAGAACCGGGAAGAGAACGTGCTCCGAACGACCCTACTCATGACGGTTCACTTCGCCATGCTCGACAAACAGAAACCAGGGCCGATCGAGTACATATTCCGGGTTACCGCGGAGTTCTTTGAAGGATACATCGGCAGCATTTACGAGGTTGGATTGTTCAGTGACGTGAACCAGGCGTACGCAAACAAGCTGCTCGTCGCCAGCGACAGCCGAGACTCTGCCCTGCTGCGTCCCTCCTGATCACCATTTTTCCAGTGCGCCCAGCAGGCCAAAGAGAAAGGACAAGACCGCTTTCTCAACATACCCTCGGCCGCGTGCTTGATCCTCTGCCAGGAGAACGCCGCCTCCCACCGGTGGCTCATTGGTGAGGCCATCCCGGAGAAGATGGCGGTATTGATAGCCCAGCAGCCGGGAGCGCTGCAGAAGCGGGCTTGCAAGGCTTTGATAGAGTGCCTGGTCATTAGGAAGGAGTACGGTTTGAGCGCGCAGAAACAAAGCGTTGAGAAACATCTGCGATCCTTGCCGGAGGTTGAACATATGATGAATCGCATATTGGGTGTATAAAGAATTGGGCGACGTGCACTCACGGTCCTGTAATCGCGCACAAATTCACAATTTGGCGTACCAATTATGGACAGAATTTTTGTATTTGCGGCTCTCTAGTTGTACCTACTATTGGAGGTGGTGATGGTGGAGATCATCGATTTGCTGAGCATGTGAAGCGTGTCCTCTCCTGTGTTTCTCCATACTTCACGAGCTGGAGGGTGAAGGGTGGACATCCACCGGCGCCTTTGAGTGGGTGGTGGGAGGGGTACGGCGGAAAGGAGTGGGTAAATGATAGGATTGCGCCCGAGAGGCTTTCTAGATTGTATAGCGGAGAAATATCCCATGGTCGGACAAATTGTGATTCTTGTACTATAGTTTGAGTTCTTAGTGCCAGCTTTATCCGATATTGGATGTAATACGTGTTTCCTTTCAGTTGTTGACTTTCGAATCTTGAGATCGAATGAGGGAACGACCGGCTAACCGAATCAAAATGGTGTCTGGAGGCTTCTTGACACCTGGGGCGTAGCCCTATCCCCATCTAGAAATTACTTATAATAAACGCTTCATCATAATCTATTCTTTTTTCTCAAATTTGACTCATTTGAAATCTTAGAGATGCGCACGCGTCCGCTTCCGAAGCTGCATCCTCCCTCGCGAGCCAAATATTGCGCAACGATATGCGAACGGCCCTCGCGATATCTGCCGCCACAACTTTCTTTGAACCTGTCAGCATTGGATACCGCTCGTTTGCGGATGGCGGACTAGGAGCAAATAATTCAGCGGACGAAATATAAGGTGAGTCGCTAACATATGGTGCTCTGACCGTGAGACCTGAGGCCATTGGTCAAGTCCATTATCATTCGCAACAAGCTAACCAGGCAGGAAGCCATTCGAGGACATTGTACCCAAGTTCCTCGCTCAGAGTTCAATACGAATTGCGTTTAAAAAACGGACTATTCATAGGAATGCTTTTCACTTGCCTTTTGCTTCCTTAAAGAGAACGGATAGTGTACAGGTGCTATTTTGGCCTTATACCTATTCTAGGAACACAGCGTGGCTGGTAGTTACCAGAGATTCTACCTCGAGGGTTACGGCTCGGGCTGATCTGGACCTGGAATGCCGGAGGATATAATCGGACAGCTGAACGGCCTTGTATGGAAGCTCTTTATGTGTTAGCTGTAACGGAAGTCAAAACCATGAGTGTTACCCTACAGGTGGTTGTGCTGTCTGTATTGATTTGGGCAGCATGCGGAGCTTTGGGTTTTTGGTCTTACTACAATCGAAGCATGCTATGGCTGGGATTTACATTCCACATTTCGAAATGGGCTGCACTGATTATCTCATCACTATTCATGGTGATGAACATTTGGCTTGCGGTTCGCCGAGTTGGTGTGTTGCTATATACTGGATTTTGCCCACATGAGCGATTTGTATTGCGATCCTAACCGAACTTTATGGCAGACAATGATTCTCAGTGGACTGATTTAAACATCATTCTTGTGGGGGCGCTCTTTTCTGTGTTCAACTGGGTCGAAGTATGCCGCCTGTATAAAACAAATATATATATTTCTTCCGACTGATGCACGGTAGATATGGAGGTGCGAATCTATCGAATTCACCCACAAAAATGGTGTGAAAAAGACCCTATCAGATGTAGAGAAGCAGACCCTGTCGAGAGATGAAACTGCCAAACACCCCTCCCCGGTTGGAGGTGCTTGGTTGGAGCCTATCCCTCCACGTTGGCCGCTAGGTGCCGTGGCCCGCGTTGTCTTTCTGGTTGGTTTGCTTTGCTGCGAGGTGTAAGTCAGCTTTCCCATCGCGGAGGAGCGGCACGTATGATTACATGCTACTGATGATCATGACCTAGAGCATATGGATTCCTCGACGACCTTGAGCAGGTGAATATCATGCTGGTCCTGATTGCCGGATACTGTGTCCTTTATCTGTCCTATATTGCCGTTTATATCAATCTACTTCTTTCACAACAGGGTGTGGACGGACAGCGGCACATTTGGATTGTTATTCTTCCCATGGGGGTCACGGTCATCGGTGTCGCAAGCGCTCTCATCGCGGATTCGTTTAGCGGCGTGCAACATCTCTTCTGTGTTTTTGTGGTTAGTGAACGTATCGCTAAACTTATACAGAGGCTAATTAAGCAAGGATAGTACCAGCTGGCTGGAGCAGCCATATGTATAGCTCTACAGTCAGTGCTCTTTTCTCAGTTCGACACGAGCGAAAAATCGACCCATATTGAGTAAAGGTACATATCTAATTGTGACAAACGACCATCAAGGGGCCTCACATCTAGAAACAGGAAATGCATGTCGTTACTCTGTCGGAATGACCACTGCAATCCAAAGGCTAGCATACGTCTATTATGCTTCATTGACATAAGTCTGTGTGATAAGACATGCTAATGTTCAAAGCGATATAAAAGTGATATAAAACTAAAGTGTCAAATTATTGCTTGTCAGCAATGAGCTTCAAACCACTATGTTCAGTCTACACCACACTTGGCTTCCAGTGAATGTTGCTACACAGCCCAAGGCAGCTGTAAGATCGAAGCGGAACTAGCTTATATCGCACATTTGAAGTGGAACAAGCAGAACTTATGTATTACAGCAATACTATACTAATTCAAATGAAATATGACGGATATGAACAGAACGAATCTTAGCTGTGTGTTTCTCAGTTTGTCCCACAGTCGGTCTACGCTGGGTGGGGGAGTGGCAGGCAAATTCAGCGACACCTATGCTTCCCAGCAGTGTGACTACATAAGGAGACTTGACCTTGGTCTCCGGACCGACACATGTATTCCCCACAAACAGTACTTTTTATGGCCTGATTTGCTTGGTGGTGGCCCTGGGATGTACTATCGGAAGGCAAACGTCGCTCCCCAGGATGATTCATATCCTCTTGGGCCACCATAGCGAGTGGCCCAATCGAACCATCGTTACCATTGTTAATACCAATGTCCTCATGCTTAATGGCTTTATGATCGGCTTCTCCGAGGGGTACATCTCTCGTGTCTTCTGCGCAGGCTGATTGCACCGCACGCCCTACCGCGGATAGCTTCGTAGAAAAGGCCAATGCTGTAGTCATGCGAGGAACTTATCAAATTCCGATGCATACCCAAGCTGTTCGAATGACTCCTTTCTTCTGAATATGTCTTCTTTAGTATTGACAGCACTCACCATGCGTGTCATGAGGTAGTTTGAATACCACTGGTTATCCATAACCTTCGGGAAGTGCTCCCGAGCGAGAGTAATGATATCAAAGATCGTGACGTGCTGGTCAAGTTCTTCCATCCATCTCTTTCGCAAGATCCGCTAGACCACCAAGGCCATAATTCATAGCAGCACGGTATACTCCATCAGCCCTATAGGCTGACCGCAAGTAGATGAAGTAGATGATGATATTTTAAGAATCTGGAAAGTGCCCGTATAGAGGTAATTTATGAAGGTGTGTCCAGTATCTTCATCCACATCGACGAATGCGACACTGGTAGAAACACCTTGTGCAGAAAAGCTGGGCCCACTAGAAGGTGGCGATGGATTCTTCTTTATGGAGGAGAGTAGGCTTGGAAACTTCTCAAGCAGGACGCTGGAGATGAGAACGGTCACCGGCCGACCTTGATACGGACTGTGTTGTAGAGAATATTAGTCCAATTACAACCTCTGCTATTGCAATATGCTGGTCTCCTACCAGTATGCAGACTGGGAGCATTCGTCGCTCACAGAGCCTTCCTCATGAGTCATCTCCTCTTTGCATGTGGGTGTCGTTTGGGCAATCTTGCACCTGGCTTTTCTTCCGGCTTGAGCCATAATTCCCGTTGCAGAATGAGTAAACTAGAGTCGATGCAGTGGCTGATTAACAAACATCTACCCAATAGAGCCAATTATATATTTAGGGCATATATTAATAGCATACAACACCACATCTGCCGCGCCAGGGTGTAAGACTATTTGCAAGTGGTATGGCTTTGACTTACGCCTGTCATCTCCTATTTTTGGGCGTTTTCCTGGAGATAATAAAACCCACGTATGCAGTGAGGTGGAAAGCCATTCGTCTCATTCTCAGAATCTTCAAAGAGATCCTAATGTGGCACAAATCTGAGATCCAAAGTAATTCTGTTTCTGTTGAGAGTGTCCCTAGCAAAATCCACTATTCCGAAAGAGGCGCTGAAATTGTGCCTGGGTTCAGCCGGGTACATATTCCATTGGTGGTGCCGACGCCGGTGGGTCGTAGTATCCATGTTCAGAGTATTACCATTCATTTTGAGTCCTATCCAGCCAGCAAGGCAAAGAACTTTCGGCTTTCAACCGGTCGTCAGCTCTCTGAGCAGTCGTGGAACGATAAAAGTCTCAGACTTGTCTCCAAAATCCCCGAAGTCCTTGGACCCATGAGCCCTGGCTTGAGCGTTTCTTTCGATATCAATGCGGAGTACTCTTGCGAGCCAATCGTTATATTGGGCACCACAGTTACAGGTGTGGACGAAAACCTAATCCCAGGCTTTCCAAGACATCCAATGTACTTCGCATGACATGGTCCCTGAACCAACATTCTCCGCATGTAGTCCTCAATAACCTAATACAAGACGTTAGATGAGAATTGTGTATACGATAGTTTTATAACGCGAAATTGTGTTTGCAACGTACGTAAAATAACACGTTCAGACAGCCAGGGTGTCCTGAGATGTAAGCGCCTACGCTGGTTTATGGATGTATTCGTTGATAATTGGATCGTGCGCATGGATGTCTGGCAAACTGTTTGGCGAGCTTATTTTCATGACCGGCCAAACTGTTCTGAGTTAGCTTTATAAACCTACGATAGACGCCTAGTACAATGGTACGGGGAGCATGTAGTTTATGAGAAAAGTTAAGATCAGCATTTATTAATTACAATAAGGCGTCAGTACTCGGAATAGGAAGCCCAAATCGATATGGACTATCTGTATACTAGCCTGCCCAAAGGCAATTAGAAGAATCAAATGTTAATCCAGTTGATGGACTGACACGGACTCAACTCTACAATCTTAGATTTGATCCGCTCGGATTGCCAGCCAGACGTTACACCAGGCCTGCTATTTCCTCGTCTAGCGACCTGGGAAGTACGGCAGCTGCCCGCCTCATACGAGTATTGATGGCAGTTCCTGTCCCTCAAACAATGTGCCGCGCAACTTGCAAGGCTCAGAGACCCTTTGCGGTTTTCATCCGTGGAGAGATTGTCCCAGTCTGCCCGGACCCGCCCGAGTTGGGGGTAGACTAGTCCCTCAAAGACTTCCGCGTGCAGCATAGGTCGTTCGTTTAGCTTTTACGATGTGTTAACGAGCGTTATCTGACATGGAGCGCTACAGTGGACTTACACCTTCCCGCCAGCCCTGCTCAAAACGCCACATTTCGACAATGTCGGCTGGACGCATGTGATGGTATGTCACCACCGGTGTACACCAGTGATGGTTGTCGTTTTGGGGTCCATAATGCCAAAACTCCCAGGGCGTGGCTCCTTGAAGCATTGGTTCCGCAAACGACAGACTGATCCCGACGTCGAGAAAGGCCTTCCCAAGGACACAGTCACCGGCCCATTGACTCTGGGTATATTGGTCTAATTCCACGCCGTGCGACGCAATGTGTTCAGCCAGTCTATGCATTGCCGTATGAGAGATTACTATGCCAGAGCCTCCATGCGCGAAAATCGTGTCTCCGATCTGGGCTGGGGATCCGATGTAGTATGGCTCCCCTGGGTCCAGCTGTTTTAGCAATGTCAGGAGGTTTCTCCATACGTAATATGTGTCTCCCTCGGAAAACACATACCACGCTTTGTCCGGCTGCATCTCCATGATCTCCTTGATCATGTGGAGAAACTTCCACTTGTCGAGCTTCCAGCCACGATTATCCGGTTTTCCCCATGGCGTGCTAGGACTATCATTCATGTCTTCCGGAACAAGCCCAGCCCGCCCTGACTGGCGTAAGCGGTTGTAGATATCGAATTCAGGCATCGCCTGTTTAATGGGTTCATCCACGTTGCGGAGAACGTCGTGCACCTGTATGCCTCCAATAGTTTCAGCAAAGTCAGAGAATATTACAAAGTTCGGGATACACTTTAATGTAGTCCGAAGGTGTACGGGAATCTTCTCCAGCGCCTCGGTAGCGCCAGTCTTCACCACGACCATGATGTCTTCTATTCCCTCAAGGGGATGACAATCAACCAGCTCGTGTGTGTTGTTGCCCATAGGCGTCGCGGGTGGAATCTTCGGCGATTTGCTATGGGGATCTTCACTCGTTCTCCCAGAGGTCCTTCCGGAATCACGTGCGCCTGTATCATGCCAGGACAGATACCGAAGCCAGGCGAGACCGATGAATAGGGCAAGCAGAAGCCGAACACCTTGGCAGTATGGACCAAACGCTAGACGATTCATTGTGCCGCCACGCAGTGCTATGCGGAGTGACTTAAGCATAGCACATGTGTTTCACCGCAGCCCTTTTTCTTTCCCACATGGACTGGGTTCACGCAACCTCCCGATACAGCAGCTGGGGTGCCCTGAGGAAAATAGCTTAAATATGTATGTACCCAACACTGCATCTTTAGTGCTTCCTCCGTGACCAAGCAATGCACGATAATTTTCTGGGCCCATGGCCAAGATGTTAATTTGCATGCATAATTGAGCGCTGTACTAATACCTAATATCAAAGCAACAGCTTAAGAATAGCATGGAGGCTTTCTTCCTGGATTAGAGTCTACCGCGTGAACCCACCCTATTCTTCTAGCTACACGCATGTCGAATATTTGCCGAGATTAGACTGTAAGCTCTTGTACGCAGTGGAAAACGCCCCGCCATCAGTTCCAAAAACTCTTCGTGTCAGTTTTGTCTTTACATCCACTCCAACTATCCAACTGTGAGCGAACCCCGATGGCCATGACGTGTGCGCTGATCACTACATCACCAGGGCGACCAGTAAGTAGACCCGCTCAGTTGGGATGATTGTATTACTTTGGCCAGGCTCTGAGCAATACTAATGGACTTACGTAGTATTCTGTCCTCTTATGTGGTCACACACGGGATGTTTATTAGATACTTAGCGGGTCATACTTGTTTGGACCCGTTCTGCCAGTTTTCCAGTTCCCATTATTATTATTATTATTTATTTATTTACTATGTGCCTATATAAACAACATGAATTATTACTTATTATCAAACATCTAATTCTTTATTATTCATTGCTTCTTTAGAATCGATTGGGGACTTTTATAATGTGGTGCGTTGCTTTGTGGTTTCGACGAGGCTTTTCCTTGGTTACACTTAACGTCGCTATGGTTGGGTCCAACCCATGGGTTTTGGCGAGGCCTAGTTACAACTCGTCCATAATCAGACATAGATATAATATGACATAGTGGCTACATTCTCTCTAGAATATAAGCTTCTTGTAGTATATGACGTACAAATAACATTACAAGGACGTCTATTAAAAATATATAAGGATATTAAAGGGTAGCGCCCAGTTTTTACACACTTCATTTCTTTCTGAACTCTATTTATAGTATAAATTCCGAATAAATCCATTACACAACTACTTCTCTAGCACTATCCCAGTGTATGATATATACGTGTATATGAGCTACGGATTAGACTTTCACGGCGGGTGAAAAATTCCATGCCAACTACTTTGTAGTCGAACCATGCCATTCTAGATCTGAGGATATCAACAACCCCTTGCGTCTGCCGTTTGCCAATCGTGCGAAACGCGCGGTGGCATACGGCAGGTATCAGTATAAGAGCGACTAGGCTTAGTACCTATTCTTGAAAGTGTACGCGCTTTACATTTATGGCTGTGCGACCCGGCATAGTAGCTATCCACCCCACTATCTTTCACCATGAACATGTGGCGTAGACAATGCCTCGTGGATAGGGGGTTGTTCGAGAAATTCGCACACCTGGTCATTCAAATCCCAGCAGAGTTCTGTCAATGTTTCCCAGGGTAGTTGTCCGGCGGTGCCCGGAGCATTCCACCTCGCACCATGGCGCACAAGCAGGTGAATAATCTCGCAGCCTTGGTCAAAAGCCTCTAGCTGACCGCACTGGGCACTCATGTAACGAATAACGCTGTGCAGGGCTGTATCTCTATCCGGACTTGTGTAGCTAGCATCACACCCAAGCTCGATGAGCTTGCGAACTGCGCTGGTATCGCCGTACCTTGCCGCGATGACAAGAGTCTCATCACCGTGAAAGTCAATACCATTTTGCCGCGCAATCGTAGCCCACTCCAAAAGGAGCCCTACCTTTGCATCGCGGTGTGGACCGGATGATCTCAAGGCACATTGCAGTGCAGTTTGCCGGTCGCTGTCGATCTCAAAGGCGAGTGATGGTTGTGTGGCAGAGACTCTGGATAGCATCCACCGCAGAAGAGCACAATCACGCCTCCGAACGGCAGCATGCACCAGTGTCTCACCCGTATATGGGTGTCTGGATGTGCATGGCATTCCGGACATGAGTAGGCGCGTTACGGCCCCCTCGCTGAACTCCAGGCACAATTCGAACACAGCTTCCACCGAGAGAGCCGCAAAGACTTGCCTCAATCTGAGGGAATCGGGGGTCCCATCCCCCGCACTGGGTGATTCCGAGTTCCTATCTATGAATTGTGCTATCACCCACTCTTTCTTCAAGAACACGACCCGGCTGGCAAGGCTCTGGGCGTTCTTGCCTAGGTTAGCCGGTTGCGCCAGGTCTGCGGCCACCACCCAGTTCTGGAGCAGGAAACGTGCTACACTCTCCTGCTTACACGACACAACAAAGTTTAAGAAGCTTTGTGAGTCCCACGTGTACCAACGGATATCTAAGCCCCATTTCAGAAACCGCACAAACTGGTCTACATTGCCGGACTCTACAACGCTTTTCACCATACAGAATTTGCTCCACCAGAACTCCTTCTTTACCTTGTTATATTCGCCCGTTTGGGTGGGTCTTTTGAACAGACCAAAGTTGCACTTTTTCAGATCCACCATTATGACCGTCATGGTATGGTTGTGTATCTCGCGGTTAACGCTGAGAAGGCGCGCTCTACTTCCATTGTCGCAATAGTAGATAATATTCTGAATTACCTCTGCCGGAAACCGGGCGAGCTGCAGTTTAGTTGACCTTGAGAGGGGCTTCGTTTGCTCGGGTATAGGGAGACATGATTGAGAAAGTTCATGCTCTGCTAAGCACATTCTCCGGCTTCATCATTTTATCTCCTACCCTTTTGATATAAATATATTTCTGACTGCGATCATAGAGAGGGTAGTCAAGTCCGATACAGTAATGAGGTGAGTTTGGTTCTTATAGTGCTATTAATAGGGACACATAGTACCAACAGGGGCAATCTTTTCTGTTCGGCCTGAAGCCTAGGTCCTAGCAAATATACCCCTCCAGCATACATAGCAGTTGGTAATTCTATATTTACCTAGCTTTGTATCTCTAAATATTCCGCTATGTATCGCCTCTATTCATAGACATAGACCGCATTCCTTTTGGTTGCCATTCCGGGCTATTTTGACTTATTTCCTACTCGTAGATAGACGATACCAGTCCTTACTATAAAAGCCCTTACGAAGCCAATTTATAGTCGACTGTTAGCATCACTATCATGACCGTTCAGATTAGTAGAGAACAACTAATCCTGATATCTAGAGCGGTACATTTGACAATTTTCGAGACATTCACGAACGTATATCAGAAATACATGTTTTATTGCACCAAAAGAATTATGGAGTCTTTGACCTCAGATGAACATATTGACGGACTCCTGTCCAAATATGTGCAAGAACTTGGACTGGAGGAAACTCAAACTGCCGGACAAACTCTGGAAGCGTCAGAAGAACAGGTGAACGATAGACAGACTAAAGAACCTCAGCCTGTTGAAAAGAAACCGGCTGCAAAGAAAAAGAAACCGGCTACAGAGGAACCGGCTACAGAGGAACCGGCTACAGAGGAACCGGCTACAAAGAAAAAGAAACCGGCTACAAAGGAAAAGAAACCGGCTACAAAGGAAAAGAAACCGGCTACAAAGAAACCGGCTACAAAGAAACCGGCTACAAAGAAAGGCCAACAGAGCGACGGAGAGGCTCCCACTGAGCGCCGTGGCCCTGGTAGGCCGAAAAAAGGCAATGGAATAGCAAAGGGTGGATAGCATAGTTATTCCTTGGACGTACACAATAAGGTAGAAACTTAGGTAGCAAATTGAATATACTTTTGAGTTTTCTTCAAGGAAGAACATAGCTGATATTGAGAAGGAATTATGAACAAACCCTGTAGAGCTTCGCCTGGTGCCCCTATATATATCATCCAAATATCACCCGAGAGCAGTAATTATCTATACAATGGCCGCGAGATATATGCATTAGAAACGTATAAGCTTTAATTTATACTACTTTTCGATTGCCAAGTAAATGATCTATAGTATAATACACTAGTTGAATTTTTAAAAGGATTGTCATTTGAGACAAAGACTTATAATAAGCGTTAAACTATATGGTAATCAGAGCTGGAATGCTCGCTTTCCGGATACGTTATATCAGCGGCGGTTCCGAACACCCACTGCCTTCCGCGTTATGTGAAAATGTACAGACAACCCTGTCTTCATTTTGTGAAACGCACCCATTTGTGACTTTTGTCATACATTATGTGTGTGCGTTTTTATTAGAACCCCGGGCAATGGAGACATGAAACCACCGTGTCATCTACATTGGCTCTCCAATTAACATAAAAACCTATCATATGTAGTGGTCACGGCCGTCCTCTAAAGTGACCTAGGTTACGGTAACGTACATCTATAATGCATAGTGCACTGATAATGAAAGAGATATTCAGTATTGCTGTAATCCTAATTTCATCTGGAACTGGACACCATGGGCATTACAACGATAAAGGTGTATATAGGAGCAGCAGAAATCCATGGAACTTTATTTGTCTTCTCCTTAGAACAGGCTGTACTTCCAATCACAAGCTGTACGATGGTCAAGATGCGAGGATGTGGGTGACAAAATGGCCATATCCAGCCTAGGGTGTAGTAAGTGTCCAAGTGCTGATGGTCTCCTAGGATCATAGACCGATCGACGCGCCGCGTAAAGCATGATGCATCCGTCTCTTAATTGCCGATACAGCATGACCTGGTCCTTCCTAGAAGCGCTTGGTTGATGGTAGTACTGAACTACCGAGTGCTCCCAAAGTTCATATTCGTTGCCGCCGTGAAGGGCGCTAAAGGGCTCGACGAACGAAGACAGTTCTGCTTTTGACTTGATAGATCTATAGACCTCATGTACCGGACTTCTAAGCATGTTCCAGGCACCTCTACAGACTATTGTCAGCGATCGCTCTAGTAGGCGGCCAGGATGCATTTTACGGAGCATAATAGCTTCTTATTATAGCCCGAGGCTAAGCTTTAAAAATACTTCTGGAAATCGTTCGCAGTTTCGGCTCATAAGGAACACTTTTCCTTCTTCAAAATGCTGCTAAAATAGGCCCCGTAGCAATGCATCCATATTTAGAGGATCCAGATTGATCTCTATTTAATATTGCCCAAAGACAGGTGGCGATGCTGACGCCTGTGTGTACACTGAATGACGGCATCGGCTTGGATCACTGTAGACAACGGCTGGGTGAATATCTATGCTCCATACGAAAGGTTCAACAAAATATTGGCGCCAGAAACCTGTCGGCCAAACGTGATTTCCATTGTGGATCTTCGGCTTGATTGCTCTTCTGAACCTAACATACTAAGGACATCGCTAGTAGACACGGAGAATGGGTACACTGTGCTCAATACCTTGGACAATGATAAGGGGCATGAAGCTGCCCCCAACCTGAGATACAGAGAAAAGACACGATTCCAGCTAAAGGAAGGGCAGCAGAGAGGTTCTTATGTTCAACACGTTGCATGGGCCTTTAGCGATGTGTTTTGTATTCGCACTGCAAGCGTAAGCCAGGCAGTTAAAGAGATCTGCAGCTGGGTACTAGAAGCGAAAACCGCAATCCGTGACGAGATCTACATTGTGATTATTGTAGACGATGAGTCTAACCAGAGCGATAGAGCTGCATTTTTCGATGCAGTGCGGGCTCATTATAAAGGTAGACAACAGGAAGTCCAGGTGAAGAATGTAGATGCGAGAAACAACGATCCTATAGATGTGGATCGTTTCCTTTCGCGGATCGGTGTGTACTTCAGAAAGTCTGCTGAAGAGTGGAGTGCAGAAGTAGATATATGCAATCGCCTCAGAGACATCTTGCGACTCACACGAGAGCAACGGACCCGAAAAGGCCATTTATGGAGTTTAAGTACACTAACGACGTTGATTGAAAAGTTCTCTAGTGCGAGTAAAGCGAGGCCGAGTAGCTTTAATCCGGTCACTGCGCTGAGGGAGACTTACTGGCCAGGAAAGTCACTATACGAGCAGAGTCTGCTGACGGAGTGGTTAGGCTTCTGGGCTCAGGCTCGATCCTCAAGCCAGGTTCTCGGGCCGGTTCTTGCCAAGGTTTTCTTAGAGGATGCAAAGTTATTGCCGCATGGTACATACCCACACAAAGCAAGCGATCTTTATTTGAGGATTCCTTGTTTCTTGTTCTTCACATGATCCCGATGTTCTATTTTGTCCTCTCATTTACAGCGTTCGTTCCCACTGATACATTGTTTGTTCTAAAGGCTTTCGGCCCAGTGAGGTCTTTCACGAGCTCTATCGTTCGCTATGCACGGAGGCCCTTGGAGCGACCACGGAGGGATCGCTTTGGGTTCGGGACATCACTTTAAACACCCTGTGTGATGCCGTCGTACGCTCAATCGAGACCTGGGACGGTCGCACTGCAGCATACGTTCGGAAACTATGGGCCAATTCTCCATGCTCGACATTATGTTGCATGTGTATATGGAACCGGCCAAAAGTCCTCTTCCACTGCGGCCATGGTCTATGCGAGCGTGACGCGTGGAGGTATTCGGTTCGCCAACGCCCATTCGAATGTATTTCCGAGCTCCTCCACTGCCCGGCCTGTGGAGCCAAGATTCATTGCAAGATTAGGCTGAGGCCCTTGCAAGCTGGGTACCGCATTGCCACCTTGGACGGCGGTGGCGTGATGGGAGTTGTATCTCTCATTTCTCTGGAGACCGTGACAAAGAAGCTGCCGGTGCGTCTACAGGTACATCACTATTTCGACCTTATTGTTGGCACGAGCACAGGTATGCCATGAACTGCAAAAGGCCCATGCCAAAGGTATAGCAAGAAAAGGCTGGATTGATTCATAAATAGGTTCCATCATAGCAGCTGCCCTGGGCATTCAGCAATGGTCTCTCCGCCGGTGTATCGATGAATTTGCAATAACAGCAGACAAGGTTTTCCAGAAATCGACCCCGTTGGTCTCCTTGTATAAAGTCATCCGTTGCCTCTGGACTGGTGCGAAGCATAGTGGAGCATCCCTCTATGACGCTCTTCATAACGCGTTTGATTCCCGTTCTTTGTCCAGTCAAAGCAAAACGGTATCTGACGTACGGGTCGCGATCACGGCCACCGACTCCAATGGGGAGTGCCGTCTTTCGCGCTCTTATGCGTTGGCAAAACCACCGGAAGGGACATTACCCGGTCGTCTGTTGGTCGGTAAGAATATTGCTCTTGCAATTGCAGAAAGCTGCGCGGCTCCGTTCTATTTCCCCCCCGTAGAAGGTCGTCGGGATGGCGGATTAGTCGCAAATAACCCGTCCGCCGTCGCACGTACAGAGGCCCGCTGCCTATCGGGTGGACAGATACCAGACTATGCAGCGAGCTTCGGTACTGGTACGTTTGAGCCCGGCCTTGATGGTCGTACGACCGGGCCATACCTGGTGCCCCAATGGTTGCGCAGCCTTGGTGGCTGCATTGTCCAAACTTTTAACGCAGATATCACCTATGCACGCTTTCGCGCACAGCTGACCAGGCATGAAAAAGAGAGGTATCATCGCATTAACCCGGTGTTGCCATGCTCTGGCGTTGCTCTCGATGACGCGACAGCGATACCTGATCTAGAGCGCATGACACGGAAACACATGACCCAGGACTTAAAGATGCAGCAGCAGGTGAGTGACTTGTGTCTCCCGATGTTGTCCTGCATGTTCTATCCCATTATTTCATCGCCGCCCTGTTTTGACCCGCATACCGGTCTGTACGACGTAACGGTGGTGATCGTCTCACGGTGGGAAGACGATGCACGCACTTCCCGGCAGCTCCAGGATTGTCTGGATGGCGCATGCTTCTTGGTCCAAGGGTGGCAGTATAAATCTATCACGCCTCTGGAAGTTTTAGTCACGCTATCCAGTCCGGGAGAGTCTCTCCACATCGAACTCCAGCTCCGGGATGGCCGACGGCACCACATTAGTGGCCTGCCTCGCTCAGTCGAAAAAGTCCTATCAGATCAGTATAAACCTGAAGTCGATATGCCACGGTGGAAGATAACGGGACGCAAACGGCGTTCCGCGGGCCCAGCCTCCAGTCCACAGGAGCGCAGGAATACCAAGAGAGCACGGGGTTGCCACCTCCCCCTCTCCATCAAGCTCACCTGAAAGCCTTTTGCTGGCTCGCGATGGAAGGGCGACCACGTGCAGATTGACAGACATACGACGCGAAACGTCGTAGGCAACACCAGAGTATAAGTCATATAATTGTTCTCAAATGCACCCGCTGGGCTGCTATCTTATTGTGTACAACCATTGAAAATATAGCTGATCTAAGAGCGATGTAAATTACCTGCTCTGGTTTATGGGCCAGTAGCAAAGCGCAGAAAGCGAACCATGCCCGACATCACATGTAAGCCACGACTCAAAATCGATTATCCCTTAAGTGAATACATCTAAGTGGGTCAGGAAACCTGCAATGTTATTATTCATGCCTCCTTTCCCAACATATCTCTCTTTAGCGCCGTCTTCCTTCCAAGTCGTCCATCATCGTTCCTATCTCCTGTTGATCCTGATTCGGAGGTATCCCTTATACAGTACGTGATAGCAGATGCGAGGAAAGTCTCTCAACTGCAGTACTTCGCTTAATTGGGAGTTCGGCTATATTTCCCGAGGGCCGCCTTGCTACCTTCCTTTACAAAATGATGACCTGTCCAGATGCATATCGGCCGCATCACTCAATCTAACTCTAGTAGCGTATGCCTGCCATACAATGCGGAATTGCTTATAGAACACTGTGCTTTGGGAGTTTTGCGTTGAAGCACTTCTTGACTAAACCATAAACATAGTAAATATAAGAATGTACATATCAGACCCGTGGAAGCCTACCTACTTATGACAACCAGTCTGTCCTTAGCAAATAGATCTCCGGGCGACGCTTCACCGTTCAAATTAAATCTCCCAGCTTGCTAACCCAGTACATCGTATTACACTGTACCATCTGACATGGGAACAAGACTACATTAATCAACGTGACCATATGTGGCCGTAGTTAACTCATCATGACAGTGTACGGTTAGCGAGCAGCTTTCCATGTATTCCGAGGCATGAAAACAATGAAAATAGAAGGAACCGTAATTACGATGCGTGGAAATTCTACGAAAACAACCAGAACCATTCAAACCCCTGAGCTACAAGATATTTATACTACAACAATCTGCTGACGGATGATTATCCGACTCCAATGTCCACCGCACGAAATAATGCAATGTGGCTCTAGACAGAGGACTCGTTTTTCTCCAACTTGAAAATGGCCAGAACCCGTTAATGCTGGAGATAAGTCAACCTAACACGATAGAGAAGACTGGGCTGGAAATGAGTCTTATCTGGGAAGCTGGCAAAGACACCCACAACCCCACCAAAATAGACCGGTCCCGTGGTTGCTGCTGCTATAATAGGTCCACTCATCAACGAGTTAGTCGATAAGTGCGTGTGTCACGCTCGAACCCTCCTCGTCATCGTCCCATGGGAACCTACAAGCAATCGAAACGCTTGCTACTACTATCCATACTTTTTGTGATTTGTACGACGTTTGCCTGTTTGGGGTTGGTGTGTCTAATGTGCGGAAGCTCTACAAATAAACAGTCTGGGATCGTGACAGTAACGGTAGGGAACATTAAGTCTTTTCATCACTTCTCACTGCCTCACGGAATCTTCAGATTCAGGGTAACTAATAGCGTAGATTTCGCTTTCCGAACTGCTTCAGCACAAGGTCAAACGACTGGATATTCCCGGCACAGATGCAATCTCAGATGTAGGCAGCCAGGTCGCAGAGGGTGCGCACAACGTAGCGGAACATGCACCAACACAGGTGCAATCAGCCATCAAGACCGCAGAGAATGCAGTAAAAACAGCGGAATCGGTAGCGCAGGATGTTCTTGACAAGGTAAATGCGACTATGGGCTTCTCGCTTGGAACTCGACACGTTTGCATGGGCAGTGGCGATCAAAGTACATGGAGCTGTAACCACACCTTACCGTTTGACTCGTCCTTCCTGAAAGAAGAGGTCGTAAAGGCACTGCAGAGTCGATTAGGGTTATTTCTAACCGTAGCGCAGTACATCACAGCAGGATGCATCAAAGCGTTTCTGTGGACTGGGGTGTGTCTCATTTTTGTCGCCGATGGTCTACTCCTCCTTACGTTGGTAAAGGGACGGCCACAACGTTGGAAGGAGCGTTTGACCATACTCGGATTCCTCTTTATTCTGCCGCTGTTTGTGATCCCGTTTCTTCCATACTATGCAATTCCAAGCAACGTGTCATCAATCACCAGAAAGCAGGGCCAGGCTATCCCTGAGAGCCAAGCGGCGGTCGTGATTGCAGCCGTTTGGGTGATAGCTGTCGTGGCGTGTTATAGATGCAAGCGGACCTCGGCCCACCAGCAAGGCGGAATAGATCTCCCAGGGCTTAGAAGACATGAAACGACTGGAGCGCAGCCCCTCTAGTGTTGGTGGAGGGTCTGTCTAAAAGCGCACGCGTGTGTTTGGGCGGATGCAAGGTACGGCTCACAGGGCTAATTCTACATGTAGCAACGGCGGGTGGCGATCTTTTCCATATAGATTCACGATAGGAAGAACCACTATTCTGTACACTAAGTTGCAAAAACGGTGTCCGGGTGTTGCACACTCTTTTCCTAAATATGTGGGTCCGCTAATTCATATTTGATTAAGATATATTAATTCGTACCAATCAGACCACTTGCTTTCAATGACTAAGGAAAATTCCATCCATTTATAGACTAGAAGATCCATAATATTAAAGCAAGAGTGTAGAACACCCGGACACCGTTTTCGCAACTTAGTGTACAATGACGGTCTGCACGCAGTAGAAGACAAGTCTCCTCGGACATAGCCAAGGGAATGTGTTCTATTTCCTAATGTTCTTTTACCTCTTTCGCTGCTACGTACAATCTGTACATGATTCGGATACTCTTAAGCTCTGTGATGCTGCTCATATCGTAAACTACGTTTTATAGTTCAGTATTATTTTATAACACCAATAAATAAAATAAATTGGCCGAGTCCGCCATGGGCATCTATTTTTGAACTTATGTCCCGAAGGCTCAAAATTCAAATTTCTGGGACTGTGGTAAAGGTACTTTCAAACGCCATTTAAATACAAGGCCATCTATAAGGGAAGGCCAAGCGCTAAAAGCCAACCATAGCGAATACGAAATGAAGTAGGCGAGGTTACAACTGATAGGTAGGAAGATAGTCAACCATGGACATCTCCATTGTGGTCGCCTTGCGGGCGCAGGGTGCCGCTGTTGATAGTTACTGTACTTGTCCAGCAAGTGAGCTCCTTGCTAGTGACGGTGAGTATTCACACTCGCATCAGTTCGTGCAAGAACACTTAGCCAAAAGCTGGAATGTTTGTTCCTCAAAACCATGGCATGGAGCTTGCAGCAACTATTGCACTGAGCCTGCTTTCGTACCATGCTGCAAATCCCAGATTAAAGGAATGGAGCTACTCTGCAGCATCCGAGGCCAGGCATGGCTCTCAAAAAGAAAAACGCCCTAACCGAAAGGGAACGAAGGAAGACTAGATTTCCACGCTTAAAATTCAGTTCCCGTGGAAGGAACATCATTCCGCTTCGCTGTAGCCATTAACGGCAGAACGACAGTGGCATTTGGTGGCTCCGATGGCCTTCTAAATCTTCTGAACCAATTGGAAGCACTTTTTAGTATCTTTCAGCAATGTCGGAAGCATTAATCGTAGTGCTGCTTGCAAAGACGATGGCGCTCCGACATTTACTTTCGGGGTGGCCTCCCGATAGTAGGAACCCATATCCAATGGCCCTTGTCTATCTGCACGGCTGATCGATTGATAATTGGGAATAAATTGCTCATCCGTAGAAGTGTACGATCGGATCCTTCCCGTCTCACGGTTGCGGACGAAGAGAAATACATCTTGGTCACAAAGAACCCCTAGTTCATGTGCCTTCTTGGTTAGTCCGGGATATCGTTTTCTAAAGGTGCTATCTCGGTCACGCTTCGACAAAATCCGCCGGATCAAGATCTTTTTGCGACCCATTTTTGCTTTGCCTATTGTGAGCACGACAAAGAGTGCCATTCATAGAGCCTCCCATGCTACATCTTTAACAGGGACGAAGCAAGACTAATTATAGATAAGAATTCTTTCACCAACTATATCCTAAAAATAGAGACCTTCCTGGAGGGAGGGAAGGGCCCATTATCCGGTGTCAGGTTGGACCGGATCTACAATGGAAACTCTGCAGTTACTCAACCTCAGTGACGTGCTCTCTCATCTTCTATCTCCTAGTGATACTCTAGCTGGACCCCGGTGGTCACTGTGTCCCAACCCAAAGTATAGTCAAATATAACACTCTAAGCACTGCATCATCTCCAATTCCCGCAGATTTCATTTTACTTGGTTACAAGAACGTCACAGCGTCCTTCACAAGATTGTGTCTCGTGCAGTATATATAGATCTTGGCACAAGGTCGGGTAAAACGTCATATATGGCCTTCATTGAATGAAATTCACACCTGGTCATGTCCATCCCCAACTGTCTGTAAATAACTTTGATGAAAAAAGTCTAAGATCTACTAAGTTGTAATGGAAAAATGTATATCTAACGCACCTTAATGTTACTCAGTCCATATTTTACTTTAGCCGTAGGAGAAAGCGGGATTTCTTAGACTATGATGCCGATTCTGTTGCGAATAAGTGCATGATAAAAAATCAATTTCTATCAGCCCTGAGTGTGCTTCTGAAGTGGATTCGGTCAAGGGTCCACTACCATTCTAAAAGAGTTGGTATGCGGTGGGTTCTGGTGAACTGATCGAGTGCATGTTTTGCCGTGGTACGACAGCGAAGTAAGTCGCTATACTTTATGCGGTTTGTGAATAGGAAGTAGTTGGCCCATGCTTTGGACCAGTGCTCTTTTTATATATGATGTTCCGGTCCTAATAGAACAGAAATAATGCAGTCGAGCTCGTAGTTCAAAGCTACAAGTTCTATTGTAGTTGTAATCAAATGCAGACAGGAGCCCAACCGAATTGCACAACGGTGGCAAACAGTACCAAAATTATCTATGTACAACGTAGGCCTTTTATATAATATATCAGGATCGACATCGACATGTGGTTGAGATATTCTAGGTTTGAAAATGCTATTCTTTATGGAAATACGAAGGCAGAGCTCGGTGGTAGGCGCGGCTCGGTGGTTGAAAAACGTTA
>ML737224.1:0-82546 GCA_009193545.1 Aspergillus arachidicola | reverse complement strand
AAAAAAAAAAAAAAGAAAAGAAACAAGAAAAGAAAATCAAACCCCAACAATAGGGGAACCACCCGCGGAACCCGAATAGAACCAACTCTGATCGGAACTCAGAGTGAAGCAGAAGAAGAACGTGGGTCAGGGAGCCCCACACGGCTGAGCACGAGGCAAGCCATGTGATGGGGATGGGCGTGGGAAAGGCACACATACTGTTAGTTAGATCGTGCTAGGGCGACAAGTTGTTAGCGTAGAGTCAAGCTTAAGGATTTACATTTCGATTTTCTTCAGCCCTTCGCGACGAGGCAAACTGGATCTTCCTAGTGTGGTGGCTAGCTGGGTAGTGAGAGTAAAGGGTGGTGGGCGCTAGTCCACTAAGGTTATGAGGAACCTCAGCGAGTCTAAATTAAAAGGGAAAATCATTTGAGAAGCTATGGAATCGCCATGATGGAGGGATTTTCTTTTCTGTTTGCCCGCCTGAAGTGGGAAATTGAATGAACATGCATTTTGTTTTGATACCGTGAGTAATAATTATTTGTTTATTCCTAATAGCCACCATGTGCTCTATTGGATTGGATTTCAGTAGTCTGGGAGAGTGAAGGAAGAAACTAGGATAGGTCATACTTCCTAACTTCCCACGTCTGCAGACTGTTACCCCTGTAGTTTAAATCAACTGAACTCGAATTTTAACCCTAAGTACCTATGCTTTGTTTTTCGGAGGCTGGATATCCAACCATACGTCCGTACCCAAAGGCAAACGAGCCCCTAACCTCAGTGTTGATACCTACTCCGGAGTACGGAACCCATCCCGAGATCCTTCGGATACAGCTCCCTATCGTCAAAAACCGTTACAGGATAGGAGTCGAAGCCGAGCCGCACCCACGAACACATTGTTATTATGATCCTCAGAACACTTACCCTGATGGCAGATGATGACCACCGAACGAAATGACGTTACTTCTAAATATAACCGGAATCGAGGAGAGTTTGCGTGTATGTCCCCCCTTGGCAGTGAACAGTGGTCCAATTCTGCGAAAGCCCACTTGCCATCCAAGTCCATCCTAGCCATTGCGGAATACCTGCCATCTGGCGGTAAATTTGCCTTCAGATATCTCGTGCGCCTTGCTCCACCCGCGGTGATGGTAGTGTCGTCCGCTCCTGGCGAAACGGAGATGGCCAGAGCAGGAGTCCCGAAATCGCAATGAGGATTCCGCGCGATGGAAGAGGCCCAAGCGGACGTGTATTGCGTAAACCCGCGGGAAAAAAAAAAAGCATGGTTAGTAACTCATAGATGGAGGTGTGGTGGTTGTTATTTTTAACACAGATTGGGAAATTAATGAGGATTACCTCCAGTAACCAAGGGTTTGCCAATTCACAATAGAATAAATTAGAATAAAATAAGGGTCCAACAAGTGTGATACAATACCGAGACTATAGTGGACGACCACCACCACCACAACACCTAATATGATACTGAGTTCTGACTCTGACTCTGACTCTAACCATGGGTTGACAGTCGCCTCTGCTGGTTTGCCTCCTTTGGCCGCCCAAGACCCGCAGTAACCTCTGCTTTGCAAAAGCCAAAGCTTTGGAGCGCCAGCCATTCGGGTACAGCACTTCACCGCTTTTCCTGTCAGAGTCAGACCTCTCCCCCTTTAGTCTCATCCTTAGTCTCTACCACAGAAACCCAGAGCCCAAAATGGACTAGCTCGAACAGTCACCCTAACTAAGACTCAGGTCAGAGTCAGGCTGGAGGCGAACCAGGAAATTAAAAAGAAAAAGGAAAAAAGGAAAATGGAGATGCGATGCCGTGCCCTTAAACTTTGCCCTTCCCGGGCTCCACTACGCAGCAGGGATGGGTCTAAACCCTTCTTGGCAGGTCACAAAAGCCCACACCAATAGGGAATCGCTCGCCCCTTGACACGGCACATCAGAGGACTGAAAAACGCGTAACGCTTGAACTCCAGCCACCCGCTGGCGAATCATGGGCGCCCCGCCTGCAAACAACCACCACTATTCCCAATTTCGTTGCGGGGGTTCCTGATCAGGAAATCCAGTGGGGCCACTCATTCGTCGAAAAGTGTGAACTCGATACGAGTTGCTCTTTAGTCTACCGCAATGCTTTCCGCTTTAGGTGAGGGGGGAGGTTATCCAGTGCGGGATGGATGATGAGGGGCCTGGTGGCGGTCTTTGCGGCTTGTGCCCCAATGCTTGATTTGTTGATTGATGTTGATGGTTTTGCTGGAACCATAAACTTTTTGGTTTGGGTCTTTTCTACTGCTTTCTTTGAGTTTAATGGGAGGCGGTTATGGAGATGGTGGCTTTTTTGGCGTTATATCGTGGGAAATTGGTTTGGGTGGGTAAAAGTTGTTGGTGGTGGTGGTGGTCTATGCGTGCACACTGGAGCTGAACTATTTACTAGTAAAATGAACGATGGGGAGAATTGCTAGAATGGATGTCTGCGTTGTGCACTGACTGCTAGATGACTTTCACTAGCTGAACTATCGCGGTGTAGTTCACACCGTTATCATCGCGATGGTTATATTTAGGACTGTTAATTTCGCTTCCCTCGAGGGGGGTGGATAGTCTGCTGAGGTGTACGTAGCTATCTCATTGCCAAGGGTCCGAGTAAGCACTGGTTTTTGTATTCCGTGTTTGTCCGCATGAGCTGGGTGGATGTATAATCCGGGCTTCAAAGACCTTTCATGCATACCGACAGATTACTTCCGTATACATGCACAAGAAGAACTACATTTCAAGACAACCCAAAAGGGAATTAAACAACAGTCATAGAATTTGGCACCCGCAGCGGACAATCTCGGCAGATGGAGACCACCCATCGGCAATTTAATTCCATAAGGTCGAGTTCGAGTCTTCAGGAACTGATGATCCCCGATACTTTAATTGCGAAAAGTGTTTACCCGGATGAAACGTACATTGATTCAGGTATTGGAAAAAACTAAAATTTTTAAACATCTGTCATCTGCACGGGGTCCATCTTGGCAGATCCATTCGGCAGATCGTCATGATTGGCGTTGTTGTCTCCGGTACGGGCGCAAGAACCCAGGAAAGGAAAGGGGTTAATATAATACATTGTTTACATCTAGAATATAGTATCGGATAGTATATATACATAATTATATATATATATATATATATATATAAGGGAAGTTTAGGGTATGATTTTGGGGGGAGGATGCTCGTTAGGTATGTAGGTGGAATGGTCTGCAGACTGGTTGATGCATTAGTAGTTAGTTATTTCTCCCTCATCGTCATAGAGAGAACAGTGTACCTAGAATTCCAGAATCTCTCCATTCCACGGACTATAGAAACCTTAGTATCTCGAGGTTCAACGGGGTACGGATCACAGCCCGCGCGCTGAGGTCCCCGAAAGGCCGGAAGAACCAGTCGAAGCGCCAAGCTAATAGAGCAACCGATAGCCCATGAGGACCAAAAAGAAAATTTCCATTCAGTATGGAGATTAATTTACGATTTAAACTTGTCGTGTGTTAGGGGGTGTGGTTCACTCCCGCGTGCCCCCCCCCCCAAAATGTTGACCAAACCGCAGCTGACTCCATCAAGAGGCTACTAAATACTACTCGATCCAGCTAACCCTCCCAAAAGGGAAGGCTATGCCTACGAACATTCCGCTAGGGGAAATTGATCACTCTCAATTGGTCGCCATTCCCGACGACCAACTGCCTACATCGGTAAATACTATTTCAGTAGCTTAGAAAGGTTAGTGCTAAACTCTTTAGAACGAAGATGCTAAGTTTAAGGAGGTTAGCTAGGCTTATTAGCCAACTCAATCCAAGATCCATACCACACACATGGTTAGCCCCAAGTCCTGGAAGTCCTGGAATGGTAAGTACTATGCTGAAATAGGTATAATTTATTAGTGGATCCCACATCCCCTATCCAAACTAAGATAAGCCTCCTGCAAAAAGGGCAGCGACTAAGGAAATTTCACGGCGCACGCGATTGGTGCGCACCAGGCATGATTCATTTTTAAGGAAAAGACAGGGTGATGCAGCCACATGCCCCAGGGACGGCAGATAGTCGATAGCCGAGCTTGGCTTGACCCGATAACCCAATCAGAGAGGTCAGACCCACAGGAGCTGACGCGTGCACATCTCACGAAGCTTTCCTTATTTTGGGGGCACTTTACTGCTTCGGGTATGGTGTCGTAGAAGTTTGCTTTTGGCTGTGTTTAAATGGGGCTTAATGGCGGTTGTTGGGTCACTTTGGGGCATTTTGGAATTGAGAAGGCTTTACAAAATACCGAAAAAAGAATGGCATTACCCAATATCAATGGCATACCTCCCCCGTAGGGAAATGAGGAAGAAAAAAAAAATGCACGCTCCCCCGCAAGCCTGTTACCCTGAATCCCTGCGTGCGATCCTGGCCCGGCTCCACAACACTGCCACTCTCAGGGTTGCGGCTAGCAGTCAGATGAAACGCGCCGTTCATTCACACTAGAGCCGGAGCTGGCGTCCCACCCTCTTCAAGAACAGCACTCTAACTGGAGTTCAATGATATCCATGATATCACTGGGCCCTAACCGTCAGATTGGGCTGCCATGAGAAGGGGTGTCGAAGTGATGCTTGTAATAGAACGACCTGTTATCATTACTATGGTCTGGGTATCCATTGTTTGATTAACTCTCGTTCTACTGGTTAAGCAGCATTACGTAGGTCTCAGGGGTATCCCTGTTTTTTTTCTTCAGGATAATATTTACCTTACTGGCGTTTGCGACTGGTTCTCATTATTGGGTTTGGATACTCGTGGCGGTTCAACGTGCCAGCCAATCTATATAGATCTTCCATTATAGGCTGTAGCAACCTACGACATCATCTCTAACGCTTCTCTCTATTCAAAATGACTCAAAAGATGAATGGTCAAACAAGGACCCTTGAACAAGCTTCACCTGGCAGCAAGCCTTTGGCGTGATTCCCGACGGGAAAAACACATCTAGTGTGCAGAAAGTGGAGCCCCACGGTCTTGGCGTATGTCAATGGCGGTGGTGGGCATGTGCTGCTCAGTCCATGGAAGAGACGATGGATGGAGGAATTTCACTATGAAACCACACAGACACTGTGCATCCAAACTAACTCTGAAACCCACATGCAGGATTCCAAATTTCTCTTTGGCTAATACTCGGTGAAATAGATTGGATGATTGCGTACGTACAGTGGTTGTCATCTTGCAGTGGATTCGGTCGGACTGGCACCCGTTTCCTCGACCCCAAATGCAAACATGGGTCGAGGCAGGGCTTGATCAAAGCGTTCGAGCTTACGACTGCCAGGTGGGATGGATGGCAGTCCCTGCATCTGGGACTAACTAGAAGAGGCAGTTGGGTAAAATGACATGGACAAGAATAGAAAATGGTGACTTCTGTTCCTGAGTATCACTATGGGGACCTTTTCATGTTATAGAGATGATCCTTCCGAATGGGGCCGTCATCTAGTCTACCACTGGTCACCGATGGGGACGGGAAGAAATCATCGCCAGTATCCATAGACTAATGCCCATGTACGTAGTGTGTAGTATCTCAACGCGAAGCTAACAATACAAGTGCATATACGAAAATGTCTGAACACACAGAAGTGGCGCTCGGTACCTGATCTCTCACATGAACCGAGGGGCAACGCAGGTACTATCAATTTCTCCCTCTCCACCCCAGAGTTTCGTTGGAGGTGATGATTGCAACTGTAAATTTGCCTTCGCGGACGACGACGGCGATATGTTCTATTTTAATCGTTGTTAATTTCTGGTCGCTTCGTAATGCGCTCCTCTCGGACCTCTCGCCCCCAGCACGGGACGAGAAAGAAGTTTAGCTACGAGGTACCCTGTGCCCTATTTTTCCTTTTCGGTCTCGCCGACGAAAACAGGGAAATTGAGCAGGAGGAGAAAACAGCCAGATCTAGGAAATTATTTCCATACGATTCAACCCTATCAGGTGCAAGACAGGGGTGCATGTTCGGAGGTAAGGTGAGCGAGGAGAGGATGCAGGGGCACCATGCTGTGCTGTCTGCATTGCAGATGGATAGATGTGTATCGGTATTTGCCGTCCCTCGTTCTGTACTGGGATGTCTGATAGATCGTCTTTTTCTACATAGTACATTGGTTATCTGATCTATCAACTGTCATAGGGCTTCGACTCGCTATCGAAGGACCGTCGAATACCTATAGTACCGCTGTTATACTCCGTATATATGTACCGACACAATTGAAGTCGTTCGTCCAGCTGAACTCTCCCGATTCAATCCGAACCAGCCAAAATCCACACGACTGCAAACAAAATATAATTCAAATAAAATCGTACTATGAAAGTTCGAATCGTAAAAACAATAAAATAAAAATAAAATAAAAAGTAAAACCCCAATTTAGGAGGTCAACGCTCGAGCGTCCATTCAGACCCTTACTAACTAGTGCGCATTAATTAGTTCGTTGACTTACTTCCTAAACCAAAACATCACCCACTATCAATCCATTTGATTTAATCTAACAGAAAAGAAAAATACCTCACAATCCAGCACATATATAAATAGATAAAATTAAACAAAAACGATGGGTAGTATTCTCATCATCCAGGGTCCTACGTAGACGCATCCCTAGTCGACAGGACTGAGGTGACCTCCAAACCAGTCAGAAGGCCATCACCACAACATATCTGATACAGACGTTCCAAAATCCCGCGCAATCCCTGAACCATTCCATGGCGACCACTCAGTCTGCAGGGCTCATCCAGGAATGTTCAGCCATTGGTCGACCTTTCCCCACAGATCCCTGCTGCCAAGCCCACACATGACAAGGAGGATGGAGAAGGCTTACGCGGCACTTTGACTTAGTTAACTACAAGACACGGCCTGCAGGGCGAATGCTTGGCATCGGCGACATGTGGCAAATCAGTAATGAAAAAAAGAGAGAGAATTTAATCTAATTTATTTTTCTCGGATTAGTTCACAGGGGAGGTGACAATGTGCATGTGTATGGGTGTGCTGCATTTCATTATCACAGAGGTAAGGAGAGATGTCAGTGGGTTCCCTAGGGTTACAATCGATGTCTCTATTGAGTTTGGCTGGTGTGGTGGTACAGAACCGTTCCCAGAGTGTGCTTCGTATATAATGTCGATTGTTGCTCCTCTGCTTAGGTAATCATCTCTAGATTCCTCACCATAGTTAAGAGTAAGTAATAGTGTAGATGGACAGATTGATAGACTTTCCTTGATCAAATAAACTCATGAAATCAATAGACTCCCGTTCATCATAAATGCAATAGATACGAAGCAGAATGCCTGTCATCCGATAATTACTTGGTGTGCACATGGTTACCGGGATATGCCTCGAAATATATATCTTCATCAAGCTGAGACTCATACATCTCTTCCATAATGAAAGAAAAGACTAAACGGCAACAACAGAAAACACAGAAAAAAGAGAAAGAAAAAATCCTTGATAATAATAAGAATAGCGAATGTCGTGAAACAACAAGCCCAAGTTAAATTCAACCAGTGTCCATTTCATCTGCACAGCACCAAATCGGATATCAAAGTAGTACAGACGGTAGCACCAAGTAACACCAAGTACTACCAAGTGCAGCATCTGACATCAATCGATCAAATCCTAGTCAGCGCAGAAAACGAAATTATCGTACAGCTATCGTAGAAGCCGTCGCAGCAGCTTTCCCTGCCCTGCGTCCAAAAACCGCCCCCGACGTCAACCCACTGCCCCCGGGATAATTGTCATAGAAGAGTCCCCCAACCATCTCCCCAGCGCAGTACAACCCCGGAATTTCACAGTTTGTCGTAGACGAAACCACAGCAGCTGTTTCTGGATTCACCCCCAAACCACCAAATGTAAAGGTGATACCCGCACTGACCTTTACAGCAAGGAACGGAGGCTGGTCGATAGGCAACGCCCAATTGGACTTAGGGATGCTGAGCGTACATGCCTTTGACTGAGTTGAGAGGCCGTCCTTTACGGCCGGATCCCATTGCTGGCCATCATTCAGCCGTTGGCTTTCATAAACAGCGTTATTGAACTCATGGATCGTCCGCTCGAACTGGTCCTTGTCTTCCAAACCATGTTCCGCCGCACATTTCTCTGCCAGCTCTGATATCGACGAGGCTGTGATATGCTGCACCACTTCTGGTCGATATTCTTCCTTCCGCAGCCAGGAGATTGTCCGCGAGTCCCAGATTTGGAATGCAACATGACCCGGTTGATGCAGGATCTGCCGTCCGACCATGGCATATGTGTAGTTGCGTAGATCCGAGCCTTCGTCCACAAATCGAGAGCCTTGACGATTGACCATGATCCCTAATGGGTAGCCGGACTTGGTAAACTCATTGGAGATCTCGCGGTCTCCTGTATTGGCGGGTGCATTTGCGTCCCACGCCACGCAGTGACACCCGGACCAGTTGCCAACTTGTTTGGCTGATACATCGCGAATGGCCATCTCGAGACAGTCGCCCAAATTGTACGGAGTACCGCGAACCAAGGCGGTATCCCAATGTGGCCCCAGAAACTGTGCCCTCATCCGCGGATTGGCTTCGAAGCCACCAGCAGCAAGTATCACAGCGTTGGTCTTGATCACCTTCACTTGGCCATGGTGCACAGCCGTCACCGACGTTACAGCACGAGTCACTGGGTCCGTGGCGAGCTTCTCTGCAGCCGTTGAGAAGAAAACATCAATACCTAGTTTCTGGGCCGTCCGAAGGTGGTCTTGAATAAGCCCTTTGCCTCCATCCTGGGTCTTCAAGGCTAGGCCTCCCCAGAACTTGATCCGGCCGTTCACCTCATACGCCTGTCGGTTGAAGGAAAGCTGGAACCGGACACCATTCTGCGCAAGCCACTTAACGGTTTCGTTCGAATCGTTGACGAGGACTCGGCTGAGCTCGCGGTCCGTCCTTTTTCCTGTCACTCGCTCCATGTCATTCGTGAAGTCAGCCGCCGTGTACGGGCTTATATCAATCTTGTGCGCTGTGGCCGTATCAACATTATTCACTATAGGGAGGAGATCCTCCAGGCCACCATGGGTAGTCCGGAATGCTCCTGCAGTAAAGTAAGAATTTCCTCCTGCCCAGTTTTCAGGACATTTGTCAATGATGGTCACCTTCTGGGCACCGAATTGGACTGCTGATATGGCGGCGCAGAAGCCGGCATTGCCGCCTCCAATGACGAGGACGTCGCAGTGAGAAGGGAGAGCCATTACCGCAAGTGAAGTTCAAGATTTGTTCAGGATAGGTGATTTCGCAATAAGTTTGGATTAATATAGCCGTGTAGTTGGAGATAGAGCCAAGACACTCGTAGCCGCGGAGCTCCGCCTAGCATCCGCATAACAATGCGGGGGAGCAGAAGAATATCGGACGTCCGATCACTAGTCTGATGTATTACACTAAGTACCGATGGTATCGGCGACTGACATAACCATAATGTCATTTCCTATATCTGATACCTGGCCCCATGAGAATAAATACACGCCAATCCCACCATCAAGAACACCGTGCGCGATTAAACAGGCTCATAATGCCAGCGAAACGAACTTAACAGTTAGAAAGTGAAGTGATACGATACATGAACAAGCAAGTCGCTTTTAAACTATTATGGACAATTCAGATCTCTCCAAGCCATCATCTTCCAAAGTCGGATAATATGGAATCATTGAATCCGCGCTTTGCACATAAGCATCGTTGTAAAGCCGCCAGTATGGTGTACGGACTTTGCGGGCAGGGTGGAACAGGCCTGCCCAGACGTAGTTCATGACCACTCCCGTGCCGACGGCCATCCGAATAGCATCAATGGCTTCGATAACACGGTCGATAACGTGAGGACTAGTTTCGAAGATGTTGGGGAATACTAAGTTGAGAAGGTGGACCATTGCATCTTCACATCCGAGACCGACCACACCCAAAGCAATGTGCTTGACAACGCTGGCTGCGGTCTGGCGATGCACCTGGTCTCTATCAATAAGAGCATCCTCGAGAAGGGGCGTAACGGCATAAACGTAGTCTTTAGCCATCTCGCCGATGTATTCGAACAAGAAGGACATGGCCTTCAAGACACCGTTTTGGACGTTCAATTCAGGTACGCGGTATTCGTTCATCAGAGCTGGAAGGACAGTGAACGGGGCACATGTTTCAGCCACGATACCGATGGCGACAGCAGTACAAACACGTGACTGACGCTCCTGCACACGTAGGTTGTTAAGCAGTGTTGCGAGAACATCCTGAGGACCAATTGCCTTGGCGATGAAACCAAAAGTGTTGTTTGCCGCACGACGGATACCCTTCTTGTGTGCCTTCAACATGTCAAGCAACTCGAAACAAATACGCATCCATTCGCGAGCATTGACAGACTCGGGACCACGGTCCGCAATACGACCGACAAGATCGATGGTGTTTTCCTGGACCTTTTCATGACGGTTACGCAGGATGGGTGTAAGACGAGGAAGCAAGTCTCGAATGGGTGGTTGCATCTGGTTGATACCGACAACGGTGACAATGGAACGTAGAGCACCCAGAATGGAACCAAGGACCTCTGGATATTCTTCACCCAGGTACTCGTAGAGTACAATGCCAAGCTTACCCATCAGTGCATCCTCTCCACACTGCTTCATAACCATTGCAATGCGAGAAATGAGGTCTGCAGCCTGCTGACGCACAGTAGCGGACTTGTTGTTCAATCTCCAAAGAATGGTACTGACGATCTGTGGAAGATATGGCTTGCAACGAGTGCCAAGTGCATTGACCGCTGTTCCAAACCCGTTCAGAATTACAATATCCTCAATGCTCTGCTCCTGGAAGGCGTAGAGAACACCGTCGATGAGTCTCTCCTCTAACCTCTCGGAAATATCTGCCGCTCCCAGGGCTGCAATGAGTTTCTCAACAGTTTCCACCGTCATCTTCCGGTAAGGCTCGCTCTCGTCTTTCAGGTTGTTGACGACGCGTTCGAGGATCTCACCGACGCCAACCTTTTGTCCAAGGTCGACGGTGGTATCGACAACTTGGCGATAGTTCCTCCTGTCAAGGGCCATGCGCCTTACCCAGAAGCTCTTAAAGAAGTCGGTCAAAACATGCTCTTTCAGGTAGCCGGCTGTCACACCGTCAGTGCTGGCGCACTGAGACACTACTTTAAGAACAACCTTTTTCATCTCCTCATCTGGGGAAGAGAACTCTCGCAGTAAGATCTCCATGATCTGACTGGTATAGTAATTGGCATACTCTTCGTCCATGAGAGGGATGATATATCCAACAGCCTTGAGAAATGCAGCCAGACCTTTACCACGCTGCTTCCTAGCACCCGTCCAAAGCGGATTGAGGATCTCATCGAAGCTTTCGATACCGTACGGGTTAGCAGCCTCAGCTAAGGCTGCTACTGCTAGTGCGGTAACAGTTCTGACCTTGGCTTGCTCATCGCTAAGATTGTCGGCAATGCAGTCCACCAGACCCTTCAAATGAGGAAGAATAGCACAACCCATAAGAATGGGGATTTGCTGGACAATCTTGACACCAGTGTGTCTTGCCTGCCAAGACTTCTTACTGCGACACACAGCACGGAGGAAGGGAAGGAGAGCGGGAATACCAAGTGCTGAGGCGACCACGGCGAATGCTCGTGCGGTTGTGTTTCTGACATACTCATCGACATGGTCAATATCGGGACGCATGGTACTAATCATGGTAGCAAGACCTGCTGCCTTTGCTAGATTGGAGATGATCTCTCTACCCTCGACACGAGCATAATAATCCTGGTCAATAAGCAACGGCTCAATGACGACGAGAATCTTATGCACATAGGGGCGGACAAGATCATCCAGCTTGTAGAGAACACGATCGATAACCTTGACCAACAAGTGGCGCTCTTGGTCCTCAAGCGACTTCTCCATGAGCAACGGAAGGATCTGGTTGAACAAGGGACCGGCCCCAAATTGACGTGCGTTATCTGTAAGTTGACGCAGGGCAGTCTTTCTCATTGGTGGTGTACCGTTCTTGACCTTCAGCAGTAGCCTCATGATTTTCCGCTCCTTCAGCTCGTCCACGGACATCACGCTCTCGTCTCCACCTTCCATAAGCTTTCCAAAGTATGCCATATCCTCGGGCTTGAAGAACTGAAGGTCACCGACTCCTGGGATTTCTGTTGGGAGCTGTTTTCCTAAGGCACGTGCGCTTTCAGGTTCTTGCATCATGAAGCCCCCGACACCCGTCGCGCTGGCCATGGGAGCTGGAGTCGACATAAGTTTCCTTGCAGGGTTTCGGATTGGCGCGTATCCTGGAGGGGGGTCAAGGATTTTGTAGCCATCGGCCTCGCCCGGGAGCATCATGTCAAGTTCCTCATCTGACAAGGGGGCATTGCGGCCAGAGATATCAGTTCCAAAGCTGGTTGGAATCAGCGCCGCACCTGCCTGTGAAGGATGCATGGGGGTTGCGAGCCCCTGGTTGCCAACGGGTGTGGCTGATGTGATAGATGGTGCCTGGTCCCATCGCGATCGACGTTTAGGTGCTTCTTCGGCGGCGCCAGGGACAGGTAGGGAGGGTGTTTGATCCCAGCGTGATTTCTTCTTTGTCTCCTGAGGCTCGGGAGCCTCGGGAGCTGCTTCGGTCGACTCGGAAGTCACATCCCATCGTTGCTTGCGCTTGCGTCCCGTAGCAACAGTGACGGTCGAGCCGGCGTCAGCGTTTTCTTTGTCTTCCAACTTCAATGTGGCCTCATGTTCTGCGACACCGTTCTCGCCACTGGTCTGTTTTTCAGCGATCAGCTTCTGAACACGCTCTTCTTCTTTTTCAAGCTCACGCAGAGCCATGACTTCACGATACGTCTGGCCCTCTCCCTCAACGTTCGCATGAGTGTTCGCAGCGAAAGGGTCCGCTCTGGTGGGGGTCAAAGGGCCACGGTTGAATCGGCGCTTTTGGTAGTCTGTCTCGCGGTCTGCAATCCTCGCCGCCTTCTCGCGGCCGAGAAGGATGTCCTCCTCCTCCACTCCATTACCATGGGCGAATTCATCCATCTGACTCTTGGTTGCGGTATACTGTCCCACCAGACGGTGGCCACCATCCGCATCCTCCATCTCCTCGTCATCACCGTTGACGGCGATTGAAGTGTCGTAGCCCGAAAACCTGTCGGCGCCTTCGCGTTCGTAAAGGGTGGTGTCGAAGGATTCAGTCAGGGAGGCCTTGGTCGAGTTGTCAGTGCGCTGGCTAGACGGATCAAAGGTCCTAGAACCTTTTTTTCCAGCTGCAGCGGCATTCCGCTCAGCTTGGAGCCTCCGGACGGCTTCGAAATCGGCTGCGAAAGGGGTTAGTCACGGGGGGTGGATCAAGCCATGGGGTGACACGTACAGTCAGACATGGTGACAATAAAGAGTTGCTCAGAGATCAGACAGAGAACATATAATCCCAGGAAGGGGTAGCAATAGCTACATCCGGATCATACCCTGTGATCACGGAACTCTAGGGGATGGTGTTAGGTGCAATGCGTTGACGCCTATGATGATGAAAATACCTTCAGCGCCAGACGACGTTTGGCGGCGGGACTCACTACTGGTGGCTGACTAACGCGCGTCACATGACGTAGACAATGAAAGTGGACTAGTGCGGAGCTATGACCGCCGGCGCTAAGCCCTTGTGGAAGCTTCGCAACAACACCTTCAGTTCACTGTTTCTTCTTATTTCACCAGCTTTGATATATTGATTTGTAGGGTGGCTGTATAACTAGATGGATGAAGTACTTAAAGCTACTACTAAGTAGGACACACTACTTGAGTAAGTACGTGAATATGAAGTGCACCGGAGACATCCCGAGTGAATACGTATGTATATATTTGGTCGGGTAGTAGAATTGTGGTACGTATTGACCAAGCTTGACAAGAGAATGCAATACGTTTTGGAAATTTTCTGTCGCAATAGTTGCTGCCCTTAAGTAGTATTGGGTAATTTCCTTAGACTTAGAACCAAACAACGTAACCTAATTAATCCTTGAGATGTTCAGTTGTCGACAACGGATAATTTCTTAGCTCCCTCAGGACCCTACCGAGACTATCCTTGGCTTCCAATTCAGATCTTGGTTTGGGACTCCGCATCTAGAGCTGAACCCACCTTGTTAGTCTGGGAAATTGATAGGGCAGTTCATCTAGAGACGCGCCGCATATAGAACTGCCAATAGAACTATGGTGCCGCTTAAGATGAGATACAATGTTACCGGAGAAGGTCCCTTAAAGTATTGTTAGTGCTTTCTTTGGAATGCCTTATGATAATAGGTATGTGCTGTGGAAGAAACAGTTGGTGAATAGAGTCCAGATCGTATTATATTGACGAATTAATTATGAACTGATTTAGCTACGTACTCTGTTAATATATCTGAAGGTGCCTGAGGGTATCGAACTCTTCCTATCAGAGCAGTGACATTGCGCCCTCCGGGTGGGGACGGATGACGGACCGGCTCCGCCCAAGGTATGTGGCCAGTATCATCCCATCAAAATTTCCTGTTGGAACGTCTTTTGGGACCATATTTTTAACCCCGGGTTCACTTCCAGCCCTTCCATGAGTGTATTATAGTTTTCTTTTTTCGACTTTTGCAGAGTCCTTGTGTATATCGTACTTAGCCGAGATGGCAAACAAAACTCCACCCAAGACAGACACTATTCTCATCATAGGCGCAGGCGTCTTTGGTCTATCAATGGCACTTGAATTGAGCTCGCGCGGGTACAAAAATATTACTGTTCTCGACCGCTATCCACCTCCAGTCCCAGATGGTAGCAGTGTCGACATTTCTCGAATTATCCGATCCGAATATGCCGACCCCGTGTATTCCCAAATGGCTCAAGAGGCTCTCAAGGGTTGGAAATCGGAGTATAAAGACCACTATCACCATACAGGATTTGTGATGCTATCGGAGACAGCGTCGAACCCTTACATCGAAAAATCACTAGACATTATTCATGCTCAAGGCCGCACACTGAAAGAGTTTGTGAATGGGAATGGCCTGAAAGAGATGTATCCGGATCTCCACGCGGACCTCAGTAGTCTTCGAGCATATCATAACCCTGAAGGTGGCTGGGCAGATGCTGAGGGAAGTATTCGTCATTTAAGCCACAGATGTAGCCAGGCGGGCGTATCATTCGTGACTGGGCCACGGGGAACAGTTCTCTCATTACGGAGACAGGGGTCCCGTGTTGTTGGTGTGAATGTGGCCAGTGGTGAATTTATTCCTGCAAATCAGGTTATCCTTAGTACCGGCGCATGGTCGAATTTGCTTCTGGATGTGGCCCATACAGCATCAGCGTCAGGCCAACCTGTAGGCTTCATCCAACTCAGCCCAGAAGAGGCCCGCAGTATCGCGAAGACACCTGTGATGATCAACTTATCAAGCGGCATATTCTGTTTCCCCCCAACACCGGGAACAAACATTCTCAAAGTTGCCCGGCACAGCTACGGCTTTGCAACTTCCATCCGTTCCGTTGCTACGAATCGAACCGTGTCCTCGCCGAAGTTGGGTTCCAATAATGCCGATAAATCTTTCCTTCCTCAGGAGGCGGACAAAGCCCTACGAGACGGTCTTCGGCAGCTCATACCACGCTTCGCCGATCGTCCCTGGTCGAATCGTCGTCTGTGTTGGTATACGGACACCCCAGAGGGTGACTTTGTTGTTGACTATCATCCTCAGATGGATGGGCTTTTTGTTGCTATCGGAGGAGCTGGACAGTAAGTTGTAATTGGGGTCTACTCTATGCTTTCACTAACTTGGGTAATATAGTGGCTTCAAATTCCTACCTGTTCTTGGTCGGTACATAGCCGACCGCTATGAAAATCGTGCCCCCGAGGTCCTCCGACAGAAATGGAGGCTTCGTTTGCCCGATGGCAGCGGGGATCTGAAGATTGGGGACGGAAGCCGGGGAGGACCCCCCTTACGGATGTTGTCCGTTGAAGAACAGAGTAAATTGTAAAAAACATATGCTAATGTTCCCTAAGGGAAAATCGCTTCCATTGTTAGTGTAAAGCTAAATCATAACGTAGTTATACCCGTAGCTGCTGAAAATTAAATATTGTAGATGATTGACTGGTCAGCTGATATAGAATATCGTGAAAAGCGAATCAATGACTTCTACCAAAATCCTTAGCTTTTACTAGCCATTCAAGTGGTTCTGGTCCTCGCTCAATATCTCTCTCCACTTTACCCCGCACTGAAAGATAAGGTAGCTGTGCAGTATCAGAATTTTAGCGTGCATGCTGGCATGAGCTATAAGAAGGCTACCCAATCATCGCAACCACAATATTACTCCCCAGTTATCAGATTCACGCCAAAGCATTACTACCAGCTAGGCTTGACAATGTCGACTGATGACTACCGACCGCCCAAACGTGCCCGCCAAGCCTGTGATCCATGCCGGTAAGGATGACTGCACTCGCAAACAGATAGCTTCTGATACGTTTACAGCCGAAAAAAGTCACGCTGTCCAGGCGAGAGACCAGTCTGCTCGTACTGTGATCGTTTGGGGCAACAATGCGTGTATTCTGACTCTGCAGAATTAGGTCCTGGCGCCACTGAAATGGCACGTATATATCCGACCCTCCCGGTGATGTCACGGCTAATTTGGTAGGCGAGGCGGTTGGAAAATGTAGAGGGGAGGTTGGAAGAATTGATAAGTAGTTTGAGGTGGCTTTATATAAAACTCTGATTTATAAGACTCGATGCTGATACAGGCTATAGGAACTCTAGACAGACAATGACGCCGGTAACTGTTCAAATGGAGTCTGCCTCACGAGATGAACACGCTGGAGACTCAAGAAGAGATCCTGATAACCAGAGCTCAATCTCGAGAGCGGCTCAACTATATCTCAGCTTCTGTAATTATCAACCACTTCCCTTATTTGATCCGGAGGATTTCGTCGAAACCATCGCTACTCGAGATCCCGAACTTATCCTTGCAATTCAGGCGATCAGTCTGCGGTTTGAACGCGAAGTAGAAGTTGGGGAAGCAGGTATGTTGGAATATGCCAAAAATGCTCGCTCCATGATAATGGACCGGATCAATAACGGCAACTTGGAGCTCTCGACTTTACAAACGCTTTGTCTACTCGCTATGTTCGAATTCTCAGGTGAGGAGTCTCCAGAATTCCAAGGCCTTCATTATTGACTCGTGATAGTGGGACATACCATCCAGGCAGGATTGACATTGAACATGGCACACTATCTAACACAAAGCGTCAACATTACTAGTGAAGTTCTGGCCAACATTCAAGCAGATGCGGACGAGAAGCGTCGCTGTTCTTGGAGCATTTATATGCTGCGGCATCTTCAAGGAGATGGGATTCAAACGAGTCGACTTATATCCGGCGTTCGTACGCCCTTCAATACCGGGTCAGGGCTATCGCCTAAATACACCCCACCGTCAATCAGAGAACCACGAGGATCAAATACAAAGGAGGATCTTGGTCTCGTCTCCTACACTATCCAACTGAGCGAGGTGTGGGCCCTGGCAATGAACTACGCTGCCACCAAAGTTGACCCAGTCTCTCTTCCTCCCTGGTTCCCCGAATCCGATTACTCCGTAGTTTCCTTTCGACATACCGAGTTCGATAGTCTTGTCCCACTCAAATACCGGTATCACGCAGAGAATATACAAAATCACAGTTTACAGGAGCTTAATCAGCGTCGTGACTTCTGGGGTCCCTGGCTTTTTGTCCAGATTATGTTCGAAACAATTCCATGTTTACTGAATCACCCATTCTTACTATCGATGAGATTGCGAAGCTTCAGACAGACCATGCCTCACTCTTTCATTCGGCAGTCATTTGAGAACATTACCCTTCACGCGAGCTGGATCCTTCACTTGATTGACCTTGTAGAGCATAAGGGGTTTGAGATCTGCGATCCGATCTTGGCCCATTGTGTAGTTATTGTCGCTACAATACATCTTCAACATAGCTTTGTCGATGACCAAGGGTTGCGAGATACGGCAAGAAACGGCTACAATAAATGTGTGCGTTTCCTCCAGCCATTGGGAGAGCGATGGCCCCATGTCAGAAATATGGTTCGTACTCGATTTTCACCGCAAACAACCCTTGTAGCACATTGCTAATGTGATAGATGCAAAAATTACATCGGCTACGGGAAGGTGTTTCCACAAGCACAAACAGCCAGTCGTGGTCCAACAACGCAAAACTCCTGTGGGAATTACTCGTCTATGACCGGGCCAGCAGCTCCCAATCTTCTAGTGATTTCTTTGGAGCAACACTATCCGACCCTAACGCCAGGCATACAGCCTCTAGATTCATGACTCCGGATCCAGATTTTCCTCTCGTTGGGTCGGCAGGGATATCTGGCCACAAGACAGTGGCCAAAGAAGTCGTTGCGTATCCGCCAGAATCTGTTTCGACTCCACCAGCCTCTTTTACATCCGGACCGGATATGCATCAGGTTCCATCTGCGGAGCCTTTCGGTTTGATCGGAACACCAACAGAAGGGATGCTGAATGATAGTCTGTTCCTGGCACCGGAGAGCTATGGAAGGGCAATTGAGGATTGGTGGAATTTTACTTCTTCATAGGCAGCGATGCTTAATTGAAACTACGATTCCCAACCCATTCGTCGACCCTTCGCGGCCTGATTTTACATACTCACCATTGTCTCCCGCGTCAAAAATTGACCTAGAGGCCCTCTTTTGCATGAAACAGATCCTCCTTCGTCGACACTAGCGAAGTCCAATTCCTTCCCAAGCTCTCACCTACGGAAAGAAGGAATACACATTATGTAGAGAGTATAATTCTGTTATAAAGCTTGTTATATCCATCTATACTATATATAATTGGTGCTGAACCAGAAAGTCCATGCATGTTCTATTTCCGCTTTGTAATGGGTCGGGTGAATATTTTATTGTTCAATCACGAAGCCTGTGTACAGTTCCGACTGATTTCTCCACTGAGTTGTTTCAAGAATTCCTACCTAACTCAGGATTTCACTCTTGATATGCCTTAGACTTCTCGTCAGTCGCTCCAGGCCCACACTCAATTTGTCTTCGTCATATGAGAAACCATCCGTTCTCAGGATTGTCCGGAATAAAACTATCTCCATCCGCGACGTTCACATCCTTACCAAGACAGATTTCCAAAAATCTTTCCTTCAATTTAGAATATTCATATGTCCCATTAGCCTTAGGATAAGGTAGTATCCGAGCCCATACAAACAGTCCAGCATTGCCATCGAGAATAAACATCAGCAAGGAACAAAGAGAAGATGACGGGAGTCCTTACTTTCCCATAAAATATCCTATTCTAAAAAAACAATAAAGCATCTTAGTTAAAAATCGTAAGAATGACACTACCACATGAAGCTATAACGTGTAGATAAAGTCAGGCCTCTTGTCACCGAGCTGTTCAATTTCCTCAGGAGTTAATCCCTCAACACGATGATCCCTATCGCCACGTCGGCGCTTTCGATTCTCCCTCCTCAGTAGAAAGTATTCTGCAACTGATCCACCAAACAAAAAGAGTGTCAAGTACGCCAGAACTGTGCCGTGGCCGGGATAATAATTTGGTGCATCGGCACTGCGGTATATGTTAGAGGACATGATACCGTTTAGGTTTCCCCATCCGATCATGATTCCTATGGTAACACCACGTTTATAGATGCCTAATTTCGATACGTCAGTAATCTCAAATAGATATATACTGCAAGCACTGAATGGTGGATATGAAGAGAGATAGAAAGAATGACTTACCCTCTACGTTGTTGCTGACCCAGGCAATGGTATTAGCAATGCAGGGATAAATGCCCATGGCACCAAGGAAGACTCCCGCATATTTAACACCGGGTGAATTCGTGCCTAGTAGCATTGCGAAACCAACTATTCCCAAGATAGATGCGAGAATGTTATATATTCCTCTCTGACGCGTGCGATCAGCTATGTAGCCAACCGAGATTGTTAGGATAGCAGCGCAAGCATAAGGAGGCACACTGAGAAGCTGTGCACGTGTAGATGAGTAGCCTGATCTCTGTCAGTAAGCAAATCGCTGGATGGATAAGAGCTTTTCGATTTACCCTGGATTAGTAGATAGTTAGTGATGTCATTTCTTTGAAGTAGTTTGAACACTTGGCTAGCTTACTAGTTCTTTGATAATGGTTGGTACGAACAATGAAAAAGCATACAATGCTCCATCAGCACCCATGTAAATAATAGCACCGAGCCAAGTCTTATGGTCTTTCAGGCTGTCCCACATATAGGAGGATTTCCACTCGTGCTCCTTTGCAGTACTGGATTGCTGGTCTAGAGCCAGACGTCGCATTACGCGCGTTCGGTCCACGTCAGATAGGAATGTAGCTTTGTCTGGAAAGTCGTACACCAGCCAGAAGGAAAGCACCCCAATGACGACGGTTGCGAGACCCTCTAGGATGAAGATCCAGGCCCAGCCATCCTTTCCACCGACCCTGTCCATCTTGGCAATGGCAGCTGCCAGAAGGCCGCCAAACGAGCCCGCTAACGCAGCAGCAGAAAAGAATATGGCCATCCGAATACCGAATTCAGATCTTTTATACCAGCAGGAAAGATAGTAGCTGATGCCCGGGAAAAGACCAGCCTCCGCTAATCCAAGGAACCATCGTGCAGCCATAAGGCCGGAAAAGTTGTGTACAAGTCCCATTGTTGTCATGCAAATGCCCTGGATAATGATAATTTCCGATCAGAACTATTTCTTTTTCAGTCAAGAGCATTCCGTTACATTACATACCCAGAGAACAATAATTGTGGGGATGAAAATACTTGGTAGTGTCCGCTTGAGTAGCACGTTAGTGAGGGGCTCAAAGATAGAATAGGAGACAAAGAAGATGGTCAGCGAAGCGTTATATTGGCCGTCGGTCATATGAAGTGCTTCTTGGAGACCATCAATCTTTGCATTTCCAATATTTGTGCGGTCAAGGAAAGATGCTAGATAGAGTAACGACAGCCAAGGGATAAGTCGCATATCTAACTTCCTCAGCAAGCGTCGATCCTAAAAAGATCAGCCGACCTGCATGTCATTTCTAAAAGTGAGTAACGTACTATTTTTGCCTTCTCCTCTTCAGATAATCCATCATCAGGGTCAGCAATCAACTCAAGTTGCTTGATACCTGGCTTTGAGGTTTCCAGGTCATAATGATCACTGGAAATCCTTCCACCAGCTGCCTCCTTCTCGGATGCCATGGTATCCAAACCCATTATTATCAGCCGGGTAATAGGATGCTTTCTTTCTTCTTTTATTCCATTCACAGTGAATGGTAGGAAATGGATACAGGGAGCGATTTATAGCAGATCCCCTGAACGTCTGGTTGCAGGCGGTGACTGGGGATGATGGCAATACCCAAGAACGTGGGGGGATTCAATTGCGGAGAACTTAGTGGACCGATCAGTCAGATTTGGAAGGACCTTCGGCGATCTGGATCTTGTCTTTTCTTATTTCTTTCTTTTCCTTTTCCTTCCTTTGCTTTCTCTCGACCCTTTTTTTCTCTCCCCTGTCCCTTACATTTGGCAAAAGTCAATTCTCGATTGACATCACAACTTGCATGGCAATGCCCATGTTAAGCAAGAATTTGATGCACCTGAGGAATGTTCTGGCCCATTCGCAGGACTTTAACAGAACCTCCCTGATGTGGCTTTTGAGATTGAGCAAGTACGGCTATTAATGACATTCTGAGTGAATACAACGGAGTCTTCATCCCTTTATCTAGTTGGAGTTTATAATATAATGTAACCGTGACATTCCTCAGATATAACTCAGATTTACGATCAGCTTCAAAGGACACGCACAGGATGTCAACCGTGGGGGAGGAAAGAAACTAACAGCTATGGTAAAGTCTATATTTCCCCGGCGTCCAGCATGGCTCCATAGCTCTAGTCCGTCTCACCAATGGCATTCAACGGATCGTCTGGTCCAGCCATCAAACGCCGACCCTAAACTTTTAGTCTATGCAGTAAAATCCAATGGGCACATGGATTAAATCTAAAAAATTAGGAATGGAGCAGGGGAATCGATATGTAAGCGAGATACACAAAAAAATCAATCTCACTAAGCGCTATCATAGGCTGAAATGAGTGCTGACCCTCTGGGCACAATAGTTCTGGGCCCCATGGTTTTGACTCCTTTGTAATGTTCTTATCAATGAGGGGTCACAGGATCACTGTAAACTAACTCCGCGTGGTAAGCAGCCCGACCATCCATTATTGCCCAAATGTCTCCGAATCACAACTGGTAATAATTCTCGGAGGCCAAGTGCACAAGTCTTCGGGATCCCCTGCCCTCGCGTTCTCAGTTGTCTTGGAGAAGGTTCAATCTTGAGCAGCAGGACGCGAAATCGGACACCTGAGTTGGTTCGGTATTTCGGCAATTGCTGTGGTGCAGCGGAACCTTCGTGGAATGTAAATGAACCTTAAGTCTTCTTTAGCTTGGCACGGGAGCGGGGTAAAAGCTTTGCGGACCGGGCGGGACAAGACTTGTACCCACTACGTACTATACTCCGGGCCGTGCTTGGGATTAACACCGAGCTCCAGTCAGTAACTAGACGCTCTGAAAGTATTGGAAGATCCAATGAGTTATAGTTGATAGATTAACGCTTTGGTGGAAGGGTCTTAGTAGAGATGATAGCCTATCATAGACTTGGAGAGAATTTAGAAATCAAAATTTATAACTTTGATTAAAATCTCTACGCAGAAAAATTTGCCCAAGGTCGTACTCATATAGAAGCCTCTCTGACTACCAAATCTAGGTAAGATATGCTCCCTGTGACAGGGTTTCAATTGCTGATAAAACGTGCCCAAAGCCCGGATGCAGCCCACAAATTATATATCAGAAACCGTGATCCCTCGCTTCGATCGGTGGCTTGAGTTGCTCAATAAATACGACACATTACACTTCGTAATACCCTCCATTCAGTTTTCTCATATAAAGTTCTATTATAATACATATTATATACTCAATTCAACGATGTGACAGTTAGCAAGACTTTGAAAATGGCTACTTCGGCGGCCTGTTTTGGTATTACGTAGATCAACTCGCACGGCTATGGTTTGACCCTATATAAGATACGCTTTTTTGTTCCTGACGCTACTTTTATTTTCAGTTGCACATTGAATATTACACATGTCTTCAGTAAAACATTGACGCGTAGAAGACTCGCATCATGAGGTATTCCACAGGATACTGATCGAAGATATCCGGGACCAGTTCAAGCCACTCGAGTTTTCCCTGGCAGTAAACCGTCGAATTGCAATAGTCCCAGTATTCGGGATACCAGCCAGCTAAATTCTAGTCAATTAGGGTTATCTGATAATCTGGACTTCCATCTTCACACACTCCTTTCTGTTCAACCATCACGTTCTTCGGCTGGAGATCCGCATGGGTGAAGACAGCTTTGTGTCCCCTGAGTGTACGTTGGATCGGTTCACAAAGCAGGCGGACGTAATGGGGCGACTCCCTTTGTCCTAGGCGCTCTAGAAGGCCTTGGTTCAATTGTTCCTCGTTTTCAAAGGGACCAGATATGCTCGGGTCGTGATCAATGGTGGAGAGAATGCCCTCGTAGTAAGGGGTGCGGTTCAAGTTCCCAAAATACCCTTGGGAAGGGATACGTCGCAGTTCATCAAGTGCCTCTCTGATGCGTTTGCTGGCCGTCTTCCTCTGATCTTCCGGAAGAGACGACCCCAACTTCTGCAGATCGGTACCCGGGACATAATCCATGATGATATATCGTTTCTGGGTCTCCGGATCGACAAAATGATCGTGAACTTTTGGGACAGGGACCTTACCGTTAGCAGCCACAAACTTCATATTCTCTGCTTCTAGCGGCACGATGGAGGTGCCCACTTTGACCGCGAAGCGCTCTCTTACTCGGACCACCTTGACGGACCTGCTGGGGTCGCTGAGGATATCGGCCGATGCTTCGATCTCGGCGATGCTCGGAGGCACAATTCTCTCGTCAGCCATTTTATCAGTGGATGAAGATGTCATCGACTGAGGGTTGGAAATAAGAGGATAGACAAGAGAAGAGTGAAACGGTCGATGGGCATCGCGCGCTCCTTTGTTTTGGTCACTACACAGCACGCAAACTGTGCAAACAACAGACAGATTAACCGGATTGGGAATGCGAGTAGGGCTGCAGTGAAGGGCATACTCCATAGAATATTGCTATAAGCTCCGCTGTATATACCGACTAGTACTCTATCGAACTGATTCTTACCTGCTGTGATGCCGTAATGTTCTTGTGTTGGTCCAAGGTGACTGCGACTGCTCCCAGGTTATTGTGTTGTCCTGATATCATATCCGAGAAAACAGTGATGCATTCTGATACCTGTTAAGCAACTGCGCCTCTCTTGCACCGTTCGGTTGCGCAGTACATAGTAGTGCAGGGTAGGGGACTGAGCACAAGGAAGATGAAGGGCTCCCCCACAAGTAGTAGGGCCGGAAAAAGCCTCCCAAGACTGCTGAAAGAACTAACGGCGAGGCAAGCATAACACAACATCGTGAGAAGCCATTATCTATGGGTGATGTGCTGATTAACAGAGATGCTGGCGATGCGACTTTCGGTAATTCGGACAACCGGTGGTAGTTGAGAGGCTCGATGAGTGTCCTGATACCGCTTAGGAACACCTGTTTGGTAGTCCCTTGCAGTATTAGCTATTCATATGTTGACTAACATTCGTTTCAAGAGCCGAGGTTGCCAGCAATAATGGTCCTGAAGTAGTGTCCGGGTAGGAAATTTTATATGAACGCCTATCCTCGAACTGTTGTGAGATGGTTGTCGATTACACACAAAGATGCGTGCCTAGCTCAGGGTCTCATTAATGCGCCATGGGCAAAGCTATGGTTCTAACGTAGCCCAATTGTTGTCTGTGGCAAGTATCCGACTTGCTAAAAGAAACGTTGCGGAGATAAGCCGTGTGGCCAAAGTTAAACTTGGCTTTTGCATTCCAAATCACTCCTCCTATCGACATCGGCTCTGATCTCCCCTCACGGATACGGGCCGAATCCGCTGAGCTATCAGACGGCTCTTGACAGGAAACATTTGTCACGCGGCTTTTCTTTAGGAGGCGAAATATAATCCCATTGCCCAATATACCTGGAATGTACTCTTTATATTGCTGGATGTCTCAATCCCATCAGAGGATAGTCTCCCAGAAATGACCCAATACACTACTTTCAGTCCGATGGATACCGAAAAGAAATCAGAAGAGATAATAACTAGAAAGCAAAGCCTGGCAGAAGGTACTGTAACATCTCATCAGGGAGCCAACCCTCCGGACTTCAACCAGCTCGCTATCAACAATGCAATCGAAACAATCGGAATGGGCCGTTATCAATGGCAGCTGATGGTCTCTTGTGGATTTGGATTCATTGCAGATCAGGTAACCTCTTTTACAACAGTGTCGTTCATTTCTAATAAACCATCAGATGCTTCTTGTCTCCATCAGTCTAGTCATGCCTCAAGCCTCGAAGGAATTCGGCCCTCGATACGGAACACTCCTTTCCGCCACACAATACGCAGGTTTAGGAGTTGGTGCTGTCGTCTATGGGCTTATCGCTGATTTTACTGGCCGTCGTCTGGCGTGGCAGACGTCTATCTTTGGCGTGTCTGTGTTTACTGCCATCTGTGCCGCCTCACCCGGCTGGGCTGCGTTGAATGTTTTCGTTGTCCTCTCTGGTTTTTTTGGCGGCGGGAATTGTAAGTAAACCGTTTTAAGGCCGAGCGTTCTCATACTGATAAGGATATATAGTGGCAATTGACCTTACAGTACTTGCAGAGTCTCTGCCTCGAAAGTGGGCGTTCCTTCTTACCTCGCTTGCATGTCTCTGGGGGCTTGGAAATGCTATCACTGGACTCATAGGTACTCATATTGCTCTTCCTCCTCTGAAAGGGCTTCGTTGACTCACTACGGACAGCTTGGCCACTTGTGGTGAACTTTTGTTGCCCAGCTGGCGCTACTCCGGAAACGTGTACCAAAGCTAATAACATGGGATGGCGATACCTGTACATCATTCTTGGGGGATTGTGTCTCATCATGTCAGTTCTGCGCACTTTCGCGCTGGGAATGAGCGAGTCCCCCAAGTGGCTTGTATCACGGGGAGAATTGAACGAAGCAGTGGCGTCTATCAATACAATGAGCAAAGTCAACAAATCAACCTATGTAATGATGGTTGATCAGTTGCGCCCTCAGGAGCAGGAAGACTCCAAGAGCGCTATTAAGAAAGCCGCCTCCATGGTTGGCGCATTATTCCAGGGCTCGAAACAGATTCGCTCAATGATATGCTTGATTATTCTATGGCTACTTATCGGCATTGCGTACCACAGCCCTCCATCCACAGCCCGCGAACGTTAACTGTAAATGCTAATAAGCTTAGATACCCTGTCTATACCGTGTTTCTCCCATATTACCTTGAAGCGCACGGCGCCACCTTAGGCGATGGAAGCACTTATCAGACCTACCGAGACTGGTCCATCTCCTCGGTAGTCGGTATTTGGGGACCGATTCTAAGTGCATTCCTGGTACAGGTGCCTTTCCTCAGACGTCGACGCTCAATGACACTGACAGCCTGCGCGTGCGCCGCCTTTTCGGGCGCCTTCACCACTGTCAAGAACGAGTCACAGAATCTGGCCTTTTCTAGCATGATTAACTTTTGGCTCAATGCTCTGTACGGCATCATTTACGGGTGAGTTTAACATAATCTTACAGAACATGTCATTTGATATTCACATGATGGGATAGGTATACGCCAGAGGTCATGCCAGATGCATATAGGGGCATTGGCTGTGGGCTGACTCTCGCCTGTGGTCGGATTGCTTCTCTTTCAGCCCCGTTCATCGCGACCTTCGGGGATGTCACGACATCTGTGCCTATCTGGGTTTGCTGTGCGTTCTTTGGGGTTATTGGGATTGTGTCATTGGTTTTGCCATTCGAACCAGGAGATCCCTGATGATGTAGCTTTATTTGTAATAGGAAGGAGAGCATGTGGCACATCGCATGAATGATATCTTTACGGTGTGCTGAGGTACTTGAGTCTGAGGCACAAAGTCTGGATACATGTATCTATTGGTTCAGGTTACAATTTAGCTATGTTTAGTCAAATGACACCAGGAAACACATCATGGCATAGCGAACTGACGTATGGTCGTATCATTCCAATCTCTCACAGTGTACACTGTCCTACTATCACTATTACGATTTTACCAGCATATATTAATCTTTCAGTATTTTCTATAGAGTTTATGCTCCTGATTTATGTGTATAGCCTTGAGAAAAATGCAAATCATGCCTAAAGCTACAGTAACTCATCAACCACCGAACCCTACCCAGCCAAGCCCAAAACCCAAGCCCTAGCCAACTCCAACTCCTCCCGGAAGCGGTCCGGATCCGTCACCACCCCCTCATCAACACCAAGATAACAATAATACAAGAACCAAGATAACTAAAGCCCAAAAATGAAACCCAATATATCAGCCCCTGAAAACCCGTACCACAAACCCATATGAACCAGACCCGCTATCCAAGATCAGGCAAACACAACCCATCATCAATACCAAAACCCAACCCTGTATCTATATCCATACCCCCTCCATCAAGACCAAAATGGACCGCCTTTTCCCCTTCACCAAGTCCACAAGCACCTCCATCAAAGAAAAATCCCAAACAAAAGCCCTCCCATCCTCCTGGTACCGCTCCGAGGCGCTGTACGCCCTCGAGCGCCGCGCAATCTTCTCCAAGAAATGGATGGTAGTGACCCACCGTACCCGCTTCACAAAGACGGGTGATTACGTGCAGCTTAACGTGGCCGGATACAGCTACTTCATCATCAAAGATCGAACGGGGACGATTAGGGCTTTTCATAATGTGTGTCGGCATCGGGCGTATCCTGTTATCCAGTCGGAGGGGGAGTCTGGGACAACTAATATCATTTCTTGTAAATATCATGGTAGGTTATAATTGACTGTTTGGATTTATTATTTAATTGAAAAAACAAATCGCTAAGGATGATTATATAGGATGGTCTTATGGCCTGGATGGTAAGCTTGCCAAAGCACCCCGGTACCAGGATGTGGAAAGGTTCGAGAAAGAGAAGATGGGTCTGTACCCTATTCATGTCCATATCGATCATCTTGGTTTCGTGTGGGTGAATTTAGAGGCTGGAGACCGGTCGAGCGTGTTATGGGAAGAGGACTTTGAGGGCGTGGATCAGCAGCCTCGTTTGCAGGGGTTTGATCTTTCGCAGTATCATTTCGATCATACGTGGAGTATGATGGGGGAGTATAATTGGAAGACGTTGGCCGATAATTATAATGAAGTATATCCCTCCCTTGCCCATTTTCATTACAAATTATCTGAAGGTAAGGAAGATAAGAGAGGAAGCTGATTACAGCGATATGAATAGTGCTACCACTGCCCAACAAGCCATCCAGGCGTAAATGCCATCTCGGACCTGACTAAATACTACGTCGAGACCAAAGCGGGACATATCCAGCACTTTAACGCCGATAAGCAGGATACGCCTGGCCTGGGGATCTTTAGTACCTTTTATTTCCCCAATGCGTCGATTACGGTTTCGTATGTTGTTTTTGCTTTATTCTTTGGTGTAAATTGGTAGGAGGTTACTGACAAGATTCTAGTCCGTCGTTTTGGTACATGATGCGCTGTGTTCCTGTCTCGGCAACGCAGACTCGGATGGAGTATGATGTCTACAGACATAAAGATGCTTCGAACGAGGACTTTACGTATATCGATGAGTTTTTCAAACAGGTCCTGCGCGAGGATAAGGATCTGTGTAATGCGGCGCAGAAGAATTTGAATGCGGGGGTGTTTGTGAATGGGGAGTTGCATCCTCGGGCTGAGAAGGTTTGGTCTGAGTATAATTTGTGAAAAGTTTGCTTATGCTAATGTGGTAATTAGGGGCCATTGTATTTTCAGAAAACGGTTCGAGAGTTGGTGTTTGATCATAGGAAGCGAGAAGAGGAAGCTGGGAAGGATATTTGGCCGGCTGTGCCGCAGTACGATGCTTCTGATAAGTTGCAGGAGGAAATCAAGTTCTGTGAGGGGCTAGAATGTTCAGGGGATGGCTCTTTGGAATGGTGAGATGTGGTCGAACGGAGAGTGTATTGAGTTGTGGGATTTATGTGTCGTTCATATCGACCTGTTTAGGTCAACCCTTGGAGTACTTGTACGTATACGAATAATGAGTTTAAATGCTTTTAAGACTGATGAGGTACCTTATATAGGGTAGACCTGTCTGGTTACTTGTATACGTGCAGAAATGGGCAATAGCTTAGCTGTTAACATGACTGGGGAACGAAGGATGATGTAAGACCTCCACAATGGGGATTTAGTACAGCAACCTTGCTCGAACTTAGAGGGAGATGTATGAGAATGAGAAGCCGTAGCCAGGAATGCCATCAAGAGAACAATGACTAGCACATCAATACAGAATCATCCGAGGTAATCATACAGTTAATACCCGACTTGCCACTGGAGAGATGATGATGAAGAGGAAGACAAGAGACTTGGTGAGGGATGAGAAATGGAAGGAGGGGGAACAGAGGGGGGGGCTTATACGGCCCTCGTTGGAGCCTGAGTGCCTCGCGCTATGTCATCTGATGGACAGACTCTCCATTGGGGATAATCAAGTCCCGTATTAGATGCACTTATTCTCAATTTCGTGAATGTATGAACTATCGTCATCTCTATTAATCGAGTTCCTTGAGATGCTTTAGAGCATACTGAACGCTCTGCTAACTAATCAATTTCTCCTCAACACCCAGTACTCTTTCCAACTCATCTAAGATCTCCGTCTTCGTAGCCTCATCTGCCCAGCTCATCTCAACCGCATTCCGAACGAGCTTGCCCATCTCTGACTTCGTAAAACCGCAATACTCATACACCTTCATCATATTCCCATCAATCCAAACATCATGCATATAAGTCGGATCATCACTATTGATACAGAACCGAACACCCTCATCCCACAACCTCCTAATCTTAGGAAAAAGCACCTCCGTAGCCTGTCTGCGATGATACGCATGCGGACAAAGCGTGAGCCCGATATTCTTCTCTTTCAACGCAGCCATCAACTCCGGAGAATCGATAGCATTAAGACCATGATCAATCCGATCCGCTCCGGCACTCTCACAAACATCGAAAATACCCTCACGCATATGCTCCACCACATCCTTTTGGTCAACATCACAGTGCATAGTCACATGTAAACCAGCCTCCTTGGCCAATAGAAACCCCTCTTCAAAGAGTCCTGGAGGTCGATCATACTCATTACTCGCTAGTCCGACCGCATGGAATAACCCCTTCCCCTTTCCATCTTTTGTTCGAGCCCAAGGCAACGCAGAGCACAACGCCTCCAATCCTTCCTCGACCGGATGATCACGCAGAAAACAGAAAATCCAGTTACTTTTCATCCCGAGTTGCTTCGCTCCATCATGCTGCGCGCGGAGAAACCCATCCAAGACAGCCTCAACGGGAATGCCTCGTTTAGTATGAGCCTGGGTATCGAAGAATGGCTCGACATAGCGCACGTTCATGTCCTTTGCCTTTTGGAAATATGTCATGGCTAGTTCATAGAAATCATCTTCTGTGCAGAGGACTTGGCAGCCCTCGTAGTAGGTTTCTAGGAAGGTAGGCGCGCCATTGTCGCCGTTGAGTTCGCGACGGTGATTATATGTTATCTTGTATGAGTCGAGGAGCGCTTCGTAGGTGGGGTAGCGGAGAGGGATGTTGTTTTTCTGAGCGAGTTTCCATCGGAGGGCTGGGGTTAGGGTGCCTTCGATGTGGACGTGGAGTTCGACTTTAGGGAGGGAGGTTATGAAGGGGGTTATTTTGAGGTTGTTCATGCTTTGTATCTAATTAACTATGGTGGAGGGTATGTTTAGGGATTAAGTTCTTGGAGTCATAGATATTCAAAGTAAGTTGTGCGTAGTATCCGGTCTTTAGAGACACTGGGCAATGGGCTTTATTACCATTTCGAGTTATTCCTTCGGCGGCACTGTCCGACAGTCAGCCGTTCTTCTGATAAGAAAAGTGCGAAGGATCGGAGGCTGTAGCTAATGACATCCAAGTTTTGGATTCCCCGCATTGTTGTTGCATATCTTTGCGGAGATCTTCCGATGAGTGCAAATTAGTGCTAATTGTTAGGCGTGGGATTCCGGCTGATTTAATAGCCCTAATTAGATTGATCCAGCCACGAAGTAGTCCTATAAACTCTATTATTCTAGGCTAAGGTAGCTTAAAAAGTAGTAATAGTTTAAACTCTTAATATAATATAATATATTTAAAACATAATAAGTCTGGAATGACCACGTATTTGGTTTGAGCACTCCATTGATTTGAGAATATCAATTCAAGTATCAAATGATAAATTCCAATAAGTAGCTGCGCAAGTAGCCAACCGCTAGTTGTGCGTTTCTCTCACAATTGCTTCAGCTCCGCTTGCTCTTGTTAAACGGATGGAAAAGTATGGTACCACTCCTCAGTCGAAAACTAGAGTATCATTTCCGAGGCAATCAGTAGTATAAGAACAAAACACTATAGCACAAACGAGAAAGAATCAACGCCGGGACACACAACAGAGAACCCCTGCTCGCCCAAGGAAGTACAACGACCCAATAAACCGAAATAGTGACAAGCCCGCCGTAATCCACAAGATAATCTGGAAGAACCAGGTCGTCCTGGTCGTCGACGTATTCGTCAAACATATCTTATCCACACCCGTAGCGGTAATCATCAACGTTAGGAGCAAGTTACTAAAGACCCAAAGACACACCAATCCAGTTCGGAAATTCTTATATGAGTCGTCTAAGGTTTTCCCTCCATCCTCTTCGGGTTCAACGTATGGCGCTAATGCGCGTTTCACGGTAGCCTCAAACTGACTGTCAATATCAGCTTGCGGTTTATCGAGCTCCTCAATAAAATTCTTCTTATTGTCGTCTTTCTGAGTCGTTACAGACGGTAAGGCATCTACTTTGTCAGATCCTTTTGTGCCCCAAGAGACATCGTGCCAATTGCAAAACGAGTAGACCATAAGCACATTAATGCTTGTTGTCATGCCGAGGAAATATGCCCATGAACTGGTTAGGATATGCCAAGGGTCAAGGTAGAGTATACTCGCAATAATATAAATGCCGTATGTGGATACTAGCGCAATAAGCACGATACCTCCGCCAGAGGAGCTGAAGAAGGACTGTATGAAGGCAGCAAGACCATCATCGAAGTTGAAGTCTAGCATACCGCCGGTAAAGACACCTACGACTAGGTAGAAGGAGAGGATGAGGACATAAAGCTGCACGAGAGAGAAGTAGAGGAAGGAGAACGTGTAGAGCGTGACAACACTATCACTTTGTAAGCTGCTGACAATAATACTATAAGAAGGAGCACCAACCCTTTTGGTCGGTTACCAAGGGCTAGCATGAACTGGAGCATCAGTACCCAGAGGTACCCGTATTTAATGAAGGTGTTTACTATCGGGGAAGCGTCATCACCCCAGGGCCAGCCTTTTTCTTTGTTGTGGCTGCTCGGGGTCCCAACTAGGTCCATGATCACCGAGCTTGTCAGCCAGTATGACGCTGTCTGAAATGTTAGTATCAAGCCCGGTCTAACATGCAAACTGCAGGTGTTGGGGACGCACCAAGAGAAAACCAGGTCATGATAAGCTGGCAGATATTGTAAAGGATCTGAATATGCAAGAAAAACAATCGAATGATACTATGACCACTGCGATAAATACGCCCAAAATGCATAATAGCGTATAGGCCTGCCGCGAACGACCCATTTAGCCAGCGTCGTCGCTGACCGACGAACTCAGCAGCTCCCTCAGGGACATCAGTCTCACCCTTCGCTGCCTTTACATAGCTCAAATGCCATTTAAACCCAGCTTTGGCTACTAGCTCAAAGCATAAGATGCGGTCTTCAGCTAAAAACATATTCTTTTTAAAGATATTCATACCTTCAATACCCTTCTTACCAAGGCGTTGTGATAAAGTATGATCACCGTGAAAATATTGCTCTAATGGACGGCCCATAATAGCCCGGTATCGGTAGGCAGAGAAAGCACCAGGCAGAACACTGACATAGCCAAAAGCACTTTCTAATGGCTTGTCCAGGATATTAGAGATTTTATATTCAAAATTCTGCGCAGCAACAAGGGGGTTCAAACACTGATCCTCGAAATTAGCCTCCGTGAGTAACGGCGTGGAAGGGTGAGCGAATCACCCAACTCACCTTTTGCCAGCGTGGGCCAAGCATTGCATGGATCTCACCACACGCTCCACCAAGTGTTTTGTCATTATAGAAGGCCTCCCACAGCGATAGCAGAGACTTCGGGCCAGGTTTTGTGCCTGCGTCTAGAAGGACAATAACTTCAGGATTTAGTATTCGACTGAAGGCATTCAGAAGCCAGCGATGCGAGTTGATCTTTTTACTGTTCTTCTGTTTTAGACAGAATATAAACTGAACCGGCGGGAGATTGCTTGCTGATTCGTCACTGTGAGGTCGAACTAATTGCTGAGTAGCAGTGACTGACAATTGGGTCGTGTATTCGAACTACTGCTGTCAGTGTCGGGATATAACAAATGACTAGTCCTGAACAACGGACTTATCACCAACTCACCACATGTGCGACGGTCTCTCGACCGTCTACATCTTTCTTCATAATACCGTCCTGGTAGACCCCAATTGTGGCCAGTACGTCCAGCGTATTCTTATCACAGGGCTCAATGCCATCGAAGATCAAACAGACAACAATCTTCTGCCACGCTGGGCCTCCCTTATTCCAAAACTCGGACTTTTTCAACCTAACAATATCCCGAATATTCTGCATTACTCCATGTAGAGTACGTGAAGTCAGAACCTTATCTTCATTATAATAAGTAACAGCAATCAGCAACTCGGTATGCCGATTATACATAGCAGGCCGAAGATTATACCCGTTGCGCAGGGTAAAGTCGTCGGGGTCACACGTCGCCGCCGTATCTAATTAAGATCATCAATGAGCTGAACCACTCTCTTGATTTCTAAGGTCAACCCACATCGCAAGTGTGTAAATTCCTCCGAGAAAGCCTCCTCAGCATCGCGGTACTCCGGCTGAATCGCATTCTGAATCGCGCTCGGAACCGGATAGTCGACACTCAGCACAGCTCCTTTCACCAGGTTGATCTTCCTCGTTCCGTATCGATTCAGCCCTGCGCGGGTCTTTATTCCACTCGATTGAACCGGTTCATATTCCGGGGCGCCAAAGGTTGTCGGACCGGGATCATGCAGCGTATATCGCCGGTGTGAATCCGATTCAGCAAGGGGATCGGCGAACGGTGTGCTGTAATGGCTGGAGCTGTTCTCCTGCAAGAGCGATATCTCTTGCTCGTCCCGTCCTTCTGGGTAGAAGGAGTGTTGCTGATGTTGTTAGAATATGACGAAGATATCTCCAGCGATACTAACCTCCTGGTAGGGGGGACAGTGGCTGTTCTCGCTGTCGGACGATGTGTTGGCTAATCTGCTGGGGCGCCTGCTGCTCATCTTGATGCTTGGGGAGGAAACGCCGGGGTAAACCGAATCCTGCTCAAAAGGTGAGGACAATCTAGCTATCAAGAACGGAATGTAAAAATAGACTAGACCCGACTGGAGATGAAGGTACAAAATCACGATGTGCAACGGCGTCCTAAATCTAATCTTCAAGCTGTGGTTCTACTCGGTATTTAGAGTGTGGACCTGCTAAATACACAAGATCTAAAAATAAAACCATCGAGGATAACTGTGGTCTTTAAAAGACTAGTAGGTTAGTGTTAGAGCCATGGCCGCGCGACCAGCGCCTCTAGGCAACAGCCTCTGAAGCAGTTGAAGATAATCATAGAGGGAGTTGAGATTTTTCATCTACCCTGGTTCTAGGGAGCAACATCGTACAAATCCTTATCCGTTCAATGGAGACCAGGTTACGGGCAGCCGGCACCTATTTCGGTAAGGATAGAAGTAAGACAAGGTACAACTGAAAAGGGTACATAGAGCCTGAATAACAATCCAGTAATGAATCCAGCCTTCGCATACTAAAACAATTTTTGTGCGATGATTTAGGCATTTTACTGCATAAGGATTATACTCGGTGTTTAGACATCATCGAGAAGGCTATGTGCTAGCTAATTTAGGGTTATTTATAAACTATACCGTCTATACGTGCAGCTCCTAACGCTAATAGCTCTCTTGCCTGAAACTTGATCAGAAAAACCGCAGAATCACTCTTTCTAGATTTTCTTTTTACTAAAGTGCAAGATAACCGAATAAAAATAAGGTGTTAAGAATCTAGATGGCACTACGTACCGCAGAAGACGCGTCGTCCCCTCATTGTGGGGAGATCCATAGTGGGGATTTAATCCGCCACAGTGCGACAGCATTGCCACCATGACTACGTATATCCAAAAATAAAGAGTACTTTCGGGTTTATGGCTGCTCGGGATAAGTCCATAGTTGCCTTTTCTGAGACAGTAACATGAGCCCGAGCTAAAATTTTTTATCGGCAAGCGGGACGAACCCGGACTTAGATGCTGATGTGGGTTTTATTGCGGGTCTATACCGGGCCATTGCTTACCCACAGCCGAAAATGATAGGTATGCTGCTGCGAATGGTGAAGCGAAAATATGAAAATAGAACAGATACTGAACAATTGCGCCGGTAATTCGAGAATACATAGCACCTATCTTCAATTCACGAATTAAAAATGAATATTAGTTATTGCAGTCCATTCGCTCACACTAAAATGGCGAGTCGCAACAGAGACCGCACCAGACATCTAAGCGAAGTGGGGAGCGGCCTACGAATCAACTCATGACATTCATTCCGCCTCATAGTCCCCGGGTATAGGCCTATACGGACTGAATTCACTCCATGTACTTCCGTGAACCCAGCACTCTATTCATAGTTTCCAGTTTTAGGCATGAATATAACTCGGGTCCAAGCGTATATATACCAGACCAAGACCATGTCCTGAGCCTCAAGGGATGTCACCAGTAGACGATCTCTCCCAGCGTGTCATCTCTCATACTCCAGGCAACCAAACCTAACTCTACATCTAACCAGGTCCAGCTCAATCATTCCGTTCAAGATGTCCACCATCACCACAATAATAACCACCACTGCAGCAGCAGCATCATCATCATGCCACGCAAAGCTCTACGAAATCCCAACAACAGATGCCGCATGCGCCATGCCCATGAACAGCACCTACCACACCCTAATGACGGGCTGCTGCGGCTCCGCCAGAGTTATCCCCTACTCGGACTGCGACTACTACTGTCTCGCGCAGAACCAAACCATTGGCGACCTAGCGGAGTGTCTGATTAAGGGCTCTGCGGAGGGACAGGTGTGGTGTAATACAAATGCGAATGCAACGGCCACGGGAACCGCAAGTGCGACTGCAAGCGCAACGGGGGATGAAAAGCTTGACCCGATTGGATCGAATGGGGTGATGACTTCGCATTTGGATACCATGGATATATTGATGCTGGTGCTTGTGGCGTTTGGTGGAATTGCGCAGCCTTTTGTTTAAGATCTATTTGGGTGGAGTGAGTTCACAGGCTATGGCCTGGAATATGGTTATTGCCTGAGCCCTCGACCATGGAATAATCCAGGAAGAGAGTCAGAAAAGCGAGCAAAGTGGAGGAAAGGTTACAGCTTATGCATATAAGATGGAGAGGAGCATACGGTGTTCTTCCGTCTTCTTCTACCTTCAAATGTTGGATACTCGTCAATACGGGGTTGCGAGTTGAAAACAATACTACCTAAACCTGTCATAGGGGGGTGGATGGTTGGAGGCAATACCGAAGAATTACATTCCAGTCGATCGGACTGTTTAACATAGGAGTCGGGAATGTGGTATTCCATGCACTGGATCACGATGCGGATAATGTTCGATAGTATATATGGACTACGGGCAAGTGAAATTCAAGCCAGCATTCAGTTAGGGAACGAACATATAAGGTCCTACCATGACTGTGATTGGTTATAGTTAGTCTTTGAGTGGTGTGGTGGTGGCTCCGCGACAGTCCTTTTCTTACTGCCCTTCTTTCCCTAAGGGCCATTATTCAATTCAGTAACCAGATGTGTGATCGTGTGTATGTATACTGGAAAGATTAGGCTAGGTATCATAAGAGAAAGTGTCACCATTCATAATATGCTAATTGTAGGAAAGGAGGGGAATATGCAGATATGACTTGGGATTGTTTATCTACCTCTCGCATATCCAACGGGCTCTCTAGGCAGCCTCGATTTCCTCTAAGCTAAAATGCTAAGTTGATCCCTGGAATGCAAGAGGAAGCTGGAAAAGCCAGATATGGCAAGACAAGTGCGGCCAAATGCGGTGAAGTATACGGCTACGAGTGCAGGCTTGTCTTCATGTTTTGTCAACATTATGTTCTTGCATTGTGAGAAGAACGACAATATACTGGAAGATGTGCCGGCCTTTAACACATAAACCTATGCCGCAGAGCTCTGAGGAAGGCCTCCATCAACCGCCCTGGGGTCTCCATCCGACGTGCCTTCCACTTCCACCGCTCCTTCGGCCGTGTAAACGTTGGTGTAGTATGGATAGTGCACAGCCGAGAGGTTGACAGCCACTGTGACCCAGGCAAAGAGCCCATCTTCGATGTTGTCTCCAAGGAATGCGTAGTTGAGCATAGGGTCAGAGTTACTGTTCTCCGTCTCCTGGCTGACAACCCGATCCACCGAGTTTAGCGTGATGGGAATGTTGTTGGTATTGTACGGATAGGTTGATTCGACTTGGTCAATGAGGTCCTGGTCCAAGAATATCTGAGCGACGTGTCCTACTGTCCCACCGGCAATGGTGTTGTTTGGCAGACGTCTCGCGCCAAAATGGGCGATATTATGGTAATGCGTGGTGCGTCCATCATAGTGGCCCGGGAAGAGAGTATCAAAGGTGACAACACCGTCTATGTCAGTTTCCTGAATGCCACGAAGAAAGGTGCGGTTTCGATTGCTCAAGTCATGGGAGTTGCCATTGCCGTCTGCAACAAGGCCGGAGTAAACTCCGGTTGCATTGCAGCCCCAGAGTTCAGCATAGAGACGCGGAATAGGCTGGCACGTTTCGACATCAATATACTGCTGTTCGAGAATAACCGGGACTCCGGGCTGCCCTTCGCGGATCTCAGATCGGACTCGCTCGCCGGGGATCCAGTATGGACCGGTTTCTCCCTCAGCAGTTGGACCAAGAATGCAAGCCTTCTGAGTCGTGTCCTTGAAGATTTTATTAGGAGGCATGGACGGCGACACAGGACGGGTTGCCTGATGTGATTTGTTCAGCACGGCATCGGTGTCTCGGGTGATCAACTGTCGGCGGTGCAGCTGGACTGTTGCCTTACGGCGCGCTTCGGAACGAGCTTGGAGACCACTGGCCTCTAGCTGGCCTGCACAATTTGCCAGTCCATGCCCGACGTCTCTCTTGTATGCCCTCACAGGTGCTGGGTCGTGCTCCTCATGATGCCCGGGGTGAGCAAGGGCTAGGATGGCGCTTCCAAAGACGGTAAGGTGAATCGCGTTCTTTAGCTGCATGGCAGAAAGATGGAGAATGGCAAAATTGAACTAAGAAATGTTGATTATTTCTGGCTTTCTGGCGTTGTTGGTCTTCAGCGAAGGAGACAACAGAGTCTTTATATCTTTCCGTCAACACCTAGACAAGTTCAACCCCTAGCTCACAAGCATTGGAAAGTGTTTAATCACCCTTAGTGCTGATGGCATGTCTCTTCTTGGCACTGTAGAAACTTACTAAGGTCCTCTGTGACCATCATCTGGGAGAACAAAATGCCGGCTGTGCGTGCAAACACGTCCAGCATCACAGGTACTTGGTGCCTGGGCCAAAAATGAATGATAGCATACGAGGTAGTCGGACGAAGATACCAAGTCGAGAAAGGATGTACCTTCCACAAGCTCTCCACAGCTACTATGGGAGAATACATGTCTACTCTCAAACGCAGCAAATCGGGAACCAACGATTACCCACGAAAGTGGATTTACGCTGATCGAGACACTTGGCGCCAAGGGGCGGCGGTGGGAGGATTCGCAGGAGCCATGAAGACTGCAAATGAAATCACGAAGATAGTAATCAGAACAAGCATCATCGTAATGTCTCGGCCGTAGGTGAGATTTCGTTCGCTGAAGAAGATTTCCCCGACCCAAGCACATCCTGTCCCTTCACCTTGTTAAATGCAAATCCATGCTCGCCTCATCCGAGTAGCGCGTCCTTATCCCCAAGCAAGACCTGTGGGTAACAAGCAAGACTCAGGAAGCTGTCTCTAGCAGTTTTTACTTATCCGCGGAGAGAGACTCGTCCTCGCCGCCGTTACCACGGCCAAGATCGAACGTGTAGCTATAGGATGTTAGAGTATTCTCCTTCTCATCAAATGCGTCGGTGGTCTCAATAATAATTGGAAATATTCTACATTTTTTACACTCCTTGGGCACAAAAGGTAATGAGTGTCTCATACTGTATTCGTTTTGTGCTTTGAATGGTCATGAATTTAACCTTACCATCAACGCACCATTCTGAGGAGATCTCTTACGGCCAAAGATCCTCTTGCTGAAAAGATTTGAAAGCCCAAGCGACCAGCATTCATACAGTGGATGAAGGCCTACTTTTGGACCAGGAGGACATGGCGTGCTTTCAGCTAACTGGCCGTGGTTGTCGGGTTTCCGATCAAGGGACAGACCTGGGTGAGTCAGGAATATCATGCTTGCCTGGCAAAGCGCGACTGTGAGTCTAAAGCTGGAGAATGGGCCGCCACTGACTTTCTCCGTTTGGGAGTATACTCGACGCTTTGAACGGACCGCGACGGGCCGTCGCACTCCGTGCCATATAAATGATATCTCCGTGAATAGTAACGGAACTCTAGCTACTGTTCCTGCTAATCTATACCATGGAAGGATGTACTGCACATCCGATTCCGCAGCGGGGCTACTTCATACAATTAACCGTTTCTGTCAAATAGAGTCTGAAAGCACCGATCCAGAAACCAAGATCTGTATATCTTACAGCGGCAACCATGGCACCGGCTACATTTACGGAAAACCCAATTCACCACTCGCAGGCCAAGCCAAACACCGAGAGGCCAGGAGCACCCGCATCTGGCTCGCCGGATTTGACCTCATCGTGGAGGCAAGACGTACACTTTCTAGGCGACAAAGATGGCAAAGTCAAGCTCCGCAGTCCTCCAAAGTTCAATGATACCAGCGACGCCCGCACCCACTTGAAGCAGCACCTAGCCGCCGCATTCAGGGTCTTCGCCAGACAGGGCTTTGATGAGGGTGTTGCAGGCCACATCTCCCTACGCGACCCGGGCAACCCATCCTTGTTCTGGATCAACCCGCTTTCAACACATTTCTCCCAGATCCGTGTCAGTGATCTTGTCCTTGTCGGCGAGACCGGCGATGTCCTTCCAGACGGCGCGCAGAACCCCATCAATGGCCCAGCATTCGCCATCCACAGCGCCATCCACCGTGCCCGGCCGGACCTAAACGCCGCGTGCCACGCACACAGCGTCTACGGAAAGGCCTTCAGTTGCTTTGGCCGGCCGATCGAGATGCTCTACCAAGACGCGCTGCGCTTCTACAACGACCTCGCTGTGTATCCGCGCTACGGTGGCACGGTGCTCACGGCCGAGGAGGGCGACCGGATCGCAGCTGCACTGGGGCCGACCTGCCGCAGTGTGATTCTACAGAACCATGGCATGATTACCTGTGGGCGGACGGTTGACGAGGCGGCGTTCTTGTTTATTGCGTTGGATCGGTGCTGCCACGCCCAGCTGCTTGCGAATGCAGCGGTGTGTCCTGGATTTGAGAAAAGGTATATTACCGACGAGCAGGCGGAGTTTGGGCATAGGAGAAGTGGTAACGCAAGCAAGACGTGGCTGGCCTTTCAGCCGTATTATGACCAGGTGGTGAAGGAGGAGCCGGATTTGTTGCTGTAATACGAGCTTCTCATGCAAGCCCATCATATACGTATACATCGATAGATTCTGTACTAAATAGCGTAGTCTATCGCTACACCCGAAAGAGGATGTCCTGGTTCAGGTTCACCAGTTTCGTCTTCAATTAAGTATCAGAGAATTGGATTACTCATATCAAATACCGCAAGGGGCATGTTCTCGTTCATAAATCCGAACAACAGGTCCTGCCTGGGAATGAAAATATCCGGGAAGGGTGGGATCTGTCCACTATCATCATTTGTCGGGGAGTAATCGGGAAACTGCCAACCATTGTCGGGGTTTCGGTGAGGAGTCGATGCTTGGACCTCCGAGGGTGCTAAAGTAAAGAGCAAAGCGTCAGTCTGGGTTGATCTACAGCAAGAAATTATAGAGGCACCCACTTCGTGATTCCGGCACACCCTTGGCGGCCATTAGCTTGCGAATAATACGCGCCGTATCAGCAGCCCCCGAGTTCGGGACTGCCAACGCATCGAGACACCTCAGGCTTGCGCTGAGTAGGTAGGACGATTCCGCGTGTGCATTGCCGTCGCTCCCGACCGAGAGCGACGCAGTATTAAGCACGTGAATTGTGCACGCGACGTACACAGCATAACTAAGCAAGTAGCTGGACTTGCGCAACGGGTAGATGGATTGATAGCGGAGGGCGAGACTGGTGATACGCCGTGCCGCTGCTGGAAGGTAGTCACTGAATATGCCAACGGCACTGGAGAAGACCCTAGATTGTTAGTAATTATATCTGTGCTCCGCTCATTGTAGGGCTCCCACGGCTCCAGCTCCTCGAACGTATCCATAAAGTCCTTCGATACATGGACATCCTGGAGTCTGATTGTAGGTGGCCGCCCAAGGTACAGGCTTTGCAGCTTCTCACACACGAACGCGCCCCAGAAGACCCGCCGCCGGATCTCGATCTCCTCGACGTTATGCTTGTTAGGCTCTTGCAACTCAAAATACAGGCCTAGGTCATAAACCATACGCATAGCGTAACCGGTATATAACCAACCCTGACACGTCCGTCCTCTTGCAATCAACGTCGACCCGAGCATGACCAACGCAATAACAGTCGGTATACTCGATTGGGTCATCAACCCCTCAACCAGCAAGAGCTCTTGGCAACGGTTGAAGAAGCACCGTCCTGCTGTTTCCGGATCTACCGGGTTACTGCGCACCTCGGGTCGCTCGGAAAATTTGGACGCACACGCAAAGACAGCGTACAGCAAGAGGTCAGAGCAGTATGGCCCCCCGTGTTCTAGTTCTCGCATAAAGGCAGGTCTATACGTGAGAAGGAAGGTGTGATGCTGCCTGCTCCAGTGAAGGTCGAGGAGATGAAGCGCCAGGTCCGCTGGTATTCCCCTGATGACGGTCAACCGACGCAGACGGTGCTCGCGCTGCCTTTCCATTGCAGCGTTGGCAATCAGCTGGTACCGTAGCGACTCTGTAGATGCTGCGGGTTGCTCGGGACTAGTCATCGGGCGGCTGACATGGACCACGGAGGTTGAGCTGAAGATGCCATCGCTGGTTACGTGGCTTTTATATGTCCGAGGCAGTGCTCTATCGGTCTCATGCTCAACACTGTCATTACCATGGCCGGTATCTACGCTGTTTGTTGCATCACCGCCATTCTCCCTCATTCTTACTGCATGACCGCGCAGCAGTTGCTGTTCCATGCCATGCTCCGTTCGAAGGGCGGACCGCTCCCGTGGCGACGACGCTGTTGATCCACCGCTACGGTCTGATAATGATATGCGTCCGTCACGCACGATCATCGAGTCCAGCAGAGCACGCCTTTCGGCATCATCTGCGCTCTTCAACCGGCTCAGAGCATCTTCCAGCGCCGCTTTTTCGGTCTGCAGCGAGTCGATAAGCGCAGCGGAAGGGCGCTGCTTGGGTGGTGTATTGTGGTAGACACACGACCTCTTGCTCTTCCGGCATGTGGAGCAGGCTGGCTTGGATGCGTCGCATCGGATCTTGCGTCTGCGGCAGAACTCACATGCCCGAGCCATTTTGGGGAGTGCGCCTGTCGGAGCATTGAATACTACTTACGGTCGTGGAACGGCATTGTAGTTAGAAACAGTCAAAGCGGAGGGTAACAAGCATGTCCGGGGAATGGGGGAGCTTGGGGACCTGAAGCGCTAGGCTGGGGCCACTGTTCCACCCCGCAATTACTTGTCTTCTTGTTCAATCACACCGCGCGGAGTCCTTCACTCCGTCATACGTTAAGGCAACACTTTGAAGTCAATACATGTATCATTCCAGTATCAATTCATGGTGATAACTATAGCACAGGGCTCTGCGTGGAGGACAAAACCCCCGCGGCTGCCGACGCAATGTCTTCACTAATGGCTTGGAATTTGGCGTCATGCATGACCTCCGAGACAGGTATCCCAGCTCTCACATCCTTGATCATAAGGTTCTCACGATGGGTAATCTTCTCAGCCAGCTCCACGGCAGTCTCAACATACTCCGCTGGGATAAACACAGTCCCGCAGTTATCGGCAATCACATAGTCATCCTGGCGAACGGTGACGCCGCCCACCTGGACTGCTGTACCAGCCCCAACCTGTACCATCCTTTTACGCCCGCTAATCATTGTTACATTCCGGCCGTAAACAGGATACGCAATGTCGCAGCTACCATCAATGTCCCGACACACGCCGTCGATGATTGTCCCGCGAATACCCTTCACTTTCGAGGCATTGGCGATAATATCGCCCCAGCAGGAAACACCCTCCAGGCCGCCGGCAATAATGAGGATACGATCGTCCGTTGTGACTGCGTCTATAACCGACGCGAATGGGTGGGCTGTCGCGGCGGTGCCTGTCTTAGGGCCGACCTTCACTGTGCTGGCGCAGCCGACGATCTTTGGGCAATCCCAGAGAGGCCGGAGGCCGTAGGTGGCTCCTTTAAGCTGAAGAAAGTCCAGGGCATCAGAGACTGCATTGGTGTCAAGGACCGAGAGCCGGGTTAAAATTGTGGATTCGTCCATGTTGAGTTCGTTGAAGCGCAAAGTCATCTGAAGGGAGGGACAAGAGAGAATAGGGTTTCTTGATCAAGTTGTATTCCGATTGCTACCACTATTTACCTCTGATCCTAATCCTATTTATAGGCTCCTCATTACTTCCATCGGCTATATGAATATCCGTGCAATTCTCGAGTTTTGTCTGATCCCTCCGTGTAACAGCAAAAAACCATCTCATCGCACCAACCATGGCTTACCTATTAGCGGGAGGCGACGTCCCGCTGTCCGCAGAGGCATTTATCTAGGTAGGGCCTATTACTAGGCCCCTTGGGGTTCCGTAGGCGTCGGAGCGGAGTGAAACTCCCCGCGAGAAACGGGCATGGAATGGCCGTGTGGGGAAGCGCTAGGGTTTCGCACTCCGCCCATTTGTCTCAAGAGCTAACTTAGAAAGCTAAACGCTGGTCAAGTTCGGCCTTCTACGACGGTCCCTTGGGTTTCCTGCGTTGTCCAAATAAATAGCAGCAGCCGTTCCACCCCAGCTGCGATGTGATCATCCGTGCATTTTCCGCGTGCCTAAATCTGCGAGCCAAATCAACGCCACCATGCCCTCAGTGCATCTAGGAAACGCACATATGGACGACCTGGACGACGAGAAGGCTCCCAGCGCCGAGAACGTCGAGGACTGCGCTATCATCACTACCATTGACGGAATACAGGTCCTTGGTCTTCGCTCCGAGGATGCAGACTTCTATCGCAACTTCTCCGACAGAAGGAAAAAGCTACTACGAAAGGCACGGCCCAATGGCCGCACCAACTAGGACGGAACTAACAAAGTTCGTATCGCAGGTTGATATCAGGCTGGTGCCGATGCTGTGCATCCTCTACTTGATCTCTCACCTAGACAGGGCCAATATCGGCAATGCAAAGATTCTGGGGCTAACAGAAGAATTGGGCTTGAGCGGGATGCAATATAATATCGCTCTTAGCCTTTTTTTCATCCCCTACGTTCTCCTAGGTAAGTAGGTATTAAGGCATGCCAGCCCCTTTTCGCTGACCAATAGTAGAGGTTCCGAGTAATATTCTGCTGAAACATTTTACCAGGCCCTCGGTCTATTTGGGTACCCTGATTGTCAGCTGGGGAATAATTATGACGTTGACTGGCGTCGTCCGAAATTTCGGCGGGTTGTTGACGATGCGACTTTTGTTAGGAATTTTTGAGTATGTTCAATTAGACACCGACTTTTTAAGTTCTCGTCTTCTGACTCAAGCCTAGGGCTGGATTCTTTCCTGGTTCGGTCTACTTGTGTTCGCGCTGGTACATGCCCAGAGACCTCGCCACCCGGGTTGCCGCATTCTTCTGTGCAAGTGCTCTCTCCGGTGCCTTTTCCGGTCTTCTCGCAGCTGGTCTTAGCAAGATGGATGGCGTTGGTGGATATTCAGGCTGGCGTTGGATATTTCTGATCGAGGGCTTGATTACAGTTGTTTTGGGGGTTTTGACCTTCTTTTTACTAGTAGACTCCCCGGAAATATCCACCAAATGGCTTGATCAGGACGAGATCCGGTACTTAGTGATACAGGAATTCATCAAAGAAGGAGGGCAGTTCAAGAGGAAAACAAGAAGACATCATGGAAAGACGTTGGGGACATGATGCGGAACTGGAGGATTTATCTACTATCCTATATTATGCTGTGCCAGTCGGCCTGCAACTACGGTCTGTTCACGATCACCTAGGCCTGAGACTTCTTGTTGATCCATTCTCTCTAAGGAACGAAATTCACTCTTCCGACCATCACAGAGGCAAGGGGCTTCACCGGTACCAACGCGCAGCTTATGACCGTCCCGCCGTATATTGCCGGCGCCATGTCCGCAGTCCTGTTCTCCAAATTGTCAGACCGATATTACTGGCGCATGGCATTCGTTGCAGCACCTCTGCTCCTGATCGTCACAGGGTACGCGATAATAATGGGCCTCAGGGGCAGGCTGGAAGCCAACATCGGGCCTGGGTATTTTGCAATCATCGTCGCTTGCATGGGTATCTACCCAACCTACCCAGCCACAGCATCATGGGCAATGAACAATCTGGCGCCCTCAAAGCGCCGCGCTATTGGTAGTGCGTTCAACATCTGTATGGACAATACCGGAGGTATTATCGGGAGCTACATGTATCTTGACAAGGAGGCCCCGACCTATCCTACGGGCTTTGGGCTGTCGGCCTTTGGTGGATCGGCTCTCCTTGTAGCTGTTCTTCTCGAGTTGTCCTTTGCGTATGGCAACAAGCGCAATGCTAGGTTCACTGAGACGGAGATCCGTGAGGCATACACCGATGAGCAGTTGCTGGCGATGGGAGATAGGTCTCCGTTTTTCAAATACATGCTGTGAACGGGGTTGTAGTTCAGCTGGAGCCTATGGATGTCTTCACGGTCAGGCTGCGGGGTGCTCTTGACTAGCTAGCTGAGTCCTTTTTCTATAGGAAATAGTTGTGGTCTCCCCCTTACCCGATTCCATTTTTTTTTATAAGACTGTGTAAGGGGAATTAAGGAAAGGAGGTAGGAGACTTCTGCGAAGGTGCCTCACGGAGCTCCTAACTCGGGCGAAGCGCTCCCTTGATGCTACTAGGACGTAATCAGATGGCCCAATTAAAAATAAGCTAGAACTAAGAGAAGTAATTTCAATTCGGTGAGGAATTAATGATATGAACCCCTAATACTGGGCTAACTGGCTATAAAACCCACACTAGAATCATCGTAAAGGCAATGCCACACCTCCGATGAAGTTAGGCTACAGTGAACCTATTGATACAGACATTTGGCTGAAAGCACCAAAAGTAACAACAGGGATAGGTAATATATCTCAACTCTCAAACATGGCTGAGCGGCATCAGGGAGTGCGAACAGACCAATGTCAGTCAGGAACTAGGCGTTCTCTGCTTTCTTAAAGGTAAGACGATGACCACTATGGCATAGAAGAGCCCGATAATTCCAGCCACCACGCTATATGCGATTATGGCCCCGACTGGGGCAGTTGAAGTAACGTTTCGTGCCAGGTGAAATCCCAGTCCACCATTGACAATACCAAGGACTATCATAGAACGGCCAAACCATCGGTGCAAGTAGGCAAAGACACTTTTCTTTCCGGTTTTGTGAAAGTATCTGTGTTGAAGAAAGCCCATAGCCGGCTGGAAGAGAATCAGGGCAGGAACAGCCACCATCCCGATGATTGGATGGTAGGTCCCAGTCAGCTGGAGGGCTTTTGCCAACGAGATGCCGATACCAAACCCGGAAATCGCCAAGGCCAGAGTGAAAAGCTGGAAGAAAGCGTGGAAATCAACAATCCTGGAATGTGCGCCGGTGTGAAGCATCAACGCAAACGAAGGGAAGAATATGACGAAGACGAGGATCATGAGAACAGCATGTGCTACCCTGCGACTTGCGATGTTTCCAGTGTCAAATATCGTGAGCGCCTGCCCAGCGCTGTTTGAATTATTCGATGCTAAGAAAGGATTGTCGGATGCGCCGCCGGTCGCTTTTTGAAGGTCAAGAACTGCAACACCCGAAGCATCGTGTATGGTGATCGGTTGAGAGAGGCTGTCTGAGTTGAGAAGTTGGCCATATTTCACAGCCCAAACCCATGGACTAGCTGAGCTCTTCGGATTTTCACTTCCTCCCGGCCATGCGAGACAGCTGTCGCACCGGATGTTTGCGGTCATGACTCCATTGCTGATCCCGCTGCCCGTCAAAACTGAGATGTGTGCCTGGTCATTATACGTCGGCTCGACATGTTCTACGCCCAACCTTGGAGAGACAGTGACATTATTGCCGTCGTGGGATGCGTAAACAACAAATATATTCGCTCCTTGCATCCGGGAACCCTGACCCCATGCAAACCATTGAAGCTCTTGCGTTGATTTCAGCTGGATATAAATTGGTCCGGAACCGGAGGAGGCAGTCATCTGGGGTATATTAACACTGTAGCTGATAAAGCTCTGGCCAGGTGGCGAAAATATTTGTAGCTGGGCGAATGTGCCCGCCAATAGAGTCATCCAGAAGCAAAGGTGTGTTCTCGCCATTTTGGGTGAGATAGGAAGCTTCGTTACTTGTCCTTCATCTGTTCGAGAGGTAGATATGTGGAGGAGCAATTAATGAGAATGGATTGTAGTTGTGGTAGCTGCGCGACATATCCATGGCCTCTATTGGCTCTCTGAGCGGCCTACAATGCAATTTTTAGCAGAGTTCAAGCATGCCAAATGATCCCTGGAGATCTTACAACACATGAGCATCCTCTAGGTGATATCCTATCATGTGCCTCCTATGGTGCCAAGGTTTGCGGTCAACCATGGTTGCTTTTGTCTTAAGCTTCTGAGAATGTAGCTCAGGCCACCGCCCAGGTCTGTCCATGAGAACTCTTCTTACGGACGTTGTCCTCTGAGCCCCGGCAGGGACTTGTAGCTTTAAATTCAGACGGCATGAGAAAACTCTAGTTTGTATAAAATGAACTGGGATCCGTTTGAATGCTTGTACTGCGATGATAATCGCATAAGTTGTGAGTAGAACCTGAGATGGGAAAGTTGTGGAAACCCGGATGTGAGACCATCCACTCGAATAACAAAAGTCAAATCTAATAAAGGCCTTTTGAAAGTTCGATCGAAAGGCCGATCTAGATTATACCTGTGATGGTAAGGTGACGTGGCCCTGGGGCTTAGACTGAACCCGACTCAGAGTGTTTCGGTTGGCTGGTCACGCAACATATGGCTTTTCATAGCTGTCTTAGGAGGGCTGAGCACGAAGTATAAAATCCGGGGTGGTTTCTGATGTTACACGTTGGAGACTTGAGGAAGGCTAACATGTGCGTTTCAATCGTCCCATACAATCAAAAACAGCTACAATGACACAGCTACAATATCTATTCGTTTTTATCCTCATGCAGCTTCAAATGGGCACCGCGAGCCCGTCAGCTGTGCAAACAGTTGATGTTGGTGAACATGGCTTCAGCTTCGACCCTGATACTGTTAAAGTCGCTCCAGGCGGCAAAGTTGAGTTCCATTTCTATCCTGGTAACCATTCAGTGGCGCAGGCCGCTTTTAGCAAGCCATGTCACCCTATGAATGATAGCAGTTTTTTCTCTGGATTTATTGCACCAACTACTGGTGAATCGGTATGCCAAAAGCAATTGAGATCGGTGACGAGACGCTGACGATATAGGACACTGTCTTTACGGTCACTGTGAATGACACGAAACCTATTTGGTACTACTGTGGCCAAGTCGGTCATTGCCAGGCGGGTATGGTTGGGGTGATAAACCCACCGTGAGTCACCCGTGGGCAAAAGGTGTATTAGATGGTGCGTCTGACTCTCCCACTAGGGCCTCCGGCTCAGACACTTTAGAGGCATTTAAGTCGGCAGCCTCGAATGCAAATGGAGACAGTGTGCCATCCAAGGTCCAAGGTGGCACTCTCAGTACATCGAGCCCTAAATCGTCCTCGACCTCTACCAGTGAGACGAGCACTCACAGTACGAGCACTCACAGTAACACAGCCACCACAAGCGCATCGCCCACTACCACCAATAGCCCAAGCCCTACCGCCACTAACATCGCAGGGAACCTGGAAGCTTCGACCGACTCAAGCATTGTTTTCATTTTGGCTTTAATGGCCTTTGGTTTCTTTATGTAGATCCAGTGAAGCTTGAGTGGTATGTTGTTGAGAGCTTCGGTCTGCCTATTCTCTGTTTATACTCTACTGTCCTCTCTGTCGACGCACGGTCTACATTAATTAGGTGGTGCTTTCAGTATATCTACGCTGAACTACGCTTCGTTTCCTTGCCATCATGCTTGTAAGTCTCCTATTAACCGAGTTCCATGAATGATTCCCCTATCAGAAAAGGGCAGAAAGTATATATACTGAATATGTAGCTTTTCCATCCTAGTCCTTACGTATTACTAGGGCTAGTACCTATAAAAATTGCAAATTTGAAATATGATGGAATGATCAGGCTGATAATATAGCTAAGATTAATCATATCTCAGTTCAGCGCAGATATCCTCCACCAGCTCATTGAACACTTTGTGTCGATGAATCCTGGTAGTAATTTACCGATTCAACTTCTATAATTGAATTAGAAACAGATAGGTTTCATCAGCTTGATATGTTTATACAGTCTCCCAGCACACCAATAGGAGTCAAAATGCAGCCCAATTATCCTGACCCTGTGTACAAGATGGCACATCTCGATCGGACCCAAGCAGCGACGTCCATAACGACAATTCGCCAGACGGAGCACCATGCGACCCGCTTGATAGACCAAGTGAAGCCATGAGCATTGAATTATCGGGTCTGGGAACTTGCGCAAAAAATGAATCTTGTTTCCACGAATTCTCCCATTTCTTGAATATCGAAAAGTCAGAAGCCACGCCGCCGGCTACATCATCACCGGCTATATCCATACTGGCGATTATGTGTTGAAACCCCTCGATCAAAGATACTTCAGTGCAGGCTAGCTCCGCTTCGCCTGACATTTCTTTCAACATTGCTAGCCCCTCGCGGAGGGCGTGACGCTGTCTGTAGTCAGTTGTTTGGAGACATTGTGTAGTGATGACCAGCAAGGCGGCACGGCATGCACTAAATTCCGTGTATGATGCACGGGCAAGGCCAATGGTGTTGTACAGGTGGCGACATGTTTCTATGACTGTATGCGCAGCGGAAATACACTCTGAGACGAGGATGGAAGACATATGGCGTGTTTGTGAGTTAATCCCGGAGGGACTTGCATTCTGGATCTTCGTGGTGGATGTCGGGCTGTTTCCCTCCAAGCAGGGCCCGGAAAAGATAAAGTACCGGCCTGCGAACATGATTCCGAGACAATATTCCAATTTTAGATGCATGGCGCGGCGGAGATTCTCGAGATGAGATGTGTGATCATCGTGAATATCGTTGTTGGGGAGCGTCTTCCACCACCAGTTTATAAGGTCTTGCTGGAGATTGAACAGTCTAGTAAGTCGCTCAGCTACTTCGTTTGTTGGAGATGTGTGGAGAAGGGAGCTATTAATCCGTCAGTGGGGCTCATTTTAGAAAGAACGGCGTGCAAGGATACATTGAATGCGATATGCTGCAGAGCCTGTCGTTCAGTTGGAGCGTGGCAAGAATGCATGCATCATCGGGTGATGACCGTACATCACTTTTAGCGTCAGGGAGTTCAGTGTCTACAGCTGATCTGGCAATCGAAAATGGACGACCGTGAAATATAGCGATGCGCCTAATATTTAGGGTTGGCAAGGGCCGCGACAATAAAGAATAGGAGAGCAAAGGTGAAGCAGACCTCTCCAGCGTGTACAAAGTCCACCACACCAAATTCCTTGTTTCGCGGATGGGCAGATCAAAGCTGTCCTCGCAACTCTTTCTGTGCATGCCATTCTGGTTCGCAAGCTTGACGCCAATACCCAGGTAGATCCATGCCAACCCGGATGCGTCAAGCGGTAGTGTGTAAATACCCAGAAGCAGGCAGGCCTGGACGCTTTCTAGCGATGAGAGGGTAATAACATCCGGTAATAGGAGGCAGGCCTGTTGATAAAGCATTACACCTACAGCATCGCCGGTGAATTGGCCGTGTTGGGTCGACTTCCTACCACTAATGCGTTCTGTCGCCGACTCAAGATAATGCATACTGTGTCCCGACCGCAAGGACACCAAAGATCACGCACATAGTGCTTACATCGCTGTGAGTAATTGAGTTGGCATTAGTGTATGCCATGTCAAGCTTTGACTCTAGCCAGGTTCTTTCAACCGTAAAATAATTTATCTCGGCATGCTTGAAGAAGCAATGAACAAGAAAACTGGCGATAGCCCGAGGAGGTAGTGAGGATACACAGAGTAAAGCACTTGATGGAGACTGGAGTACTTTGGACCGGTAAAGCTCAGTGTGACTGCGTAATGCATGGTAAACCTGCTGCAAACTCTTCAGTAATGAACTTAGTCAAAATCAATTTACAAATTATGTGAGACAAACATCTCGATGCACATGTTGGCTGATCCATTCCTTTATTTTCATAGAGAAATTCCAATGAGAGAATTCACCGGAATAATCTAGCTCAGCTAATGTTAGTCTTCATTTCTGGACAACATCTTGTATATGCCCTCACGCGTGATGTTGTTTTCAAGTGGCTCGATGCTGCACTTGACATCTGCTACAGGAGACTCAGCGGGGGTGGGTAATGCAGTCTTGTCTTCACCCTCGGCAAGGCTTCGCAGCGTGGCCAGATCTAGACTTATGTCGCCGAGTTCGCGCTTGACGATTCGCTCTAGATAGGTGACCCTCTCTAGTAGTTCTGGTAGCGGCTCAGGCTCGGAACCCGATGTGCTTCTAGTTGGCAGTATCAGTAGGACATCCTGGCAACCCTAGCGGATTCATGGCTCACCGAGGTATATCTGGCAATGTGCAAACTTTCCGTCGCTCACCAGGACTTCGACCAGTGAAAATGCATTGACGGTGAAGTCGAGCGCATCACCTGCAGGGCAGACCCCCGTCACATTTCTCTTTGTGTTGGCGACAGCTATCACATCTACAGACAGTCAGCGGTGACTGTGAAGTTACATGAGCGGGATGCAACACACGCCCTAGCGACGCGCTTCCGATCTTTGTCCGCGATGCGGCGCAATCTCCTCATACTGGGATAGAGAGGGAATGGGTTTAATCTGTCATAACAGTAATGAGATTGAATAGTATAAGAATCGGCGGGGTTTGGTCTAACGACTTGTGCAACGATTATAAATCAATATCCCTGCAGAAAGTCGGACATCCTGCCGATGATACCGGCTGCCCCTCTGATTATATTACCCATCCAGCTATTACATTGTTGAACTCGGTGTTTGATGAAGCGCTAGAGATCAGATAGGCGGCCTCAGTAGGTCTGCTCTAATATTCAAGAGTCTGAGATGATTTTACATAGAAGATGACAACTGTGAGCTGATGGGTCGCTTATTCCTAGAGATGATGATATTATATCATGTTGGCTAGATTATTCGGTTGAAGGCACGACCAAATGCCTATGGTATTTTGGCCGAGTGGTATCACACTTGACATATCACATAGATACATTGTCTACTTTATGTACTGATGCAGGAAGCTGCCAGTATGATTTGTGATAATCCTGTGGCCGAACCTCTAGTGAGCTAAACCCACAACTCGAAAATGGAGCTCCAGGACCGACCCTAGCGTTGTTTTGTTCAGCTTAGACGCTCAATCGACAACCTACCACGCAGCAGAAAGTGTCATGGAAGTGTGCATCAGACTGGAACACAACGTTGTCGTTGGAAGACCGCAGAGAATATAAGCAGGTTCTGTCTCAGGTCAACTTTTACATGAAACAGCATCACGCTCGATATGGGCTTGTCTTAACAGATACTGAATTGGTACCTATTGAAAGGCTGAACAAGAACGGCGACCTGCAAGTGGCACAGGCTATACCATGGGAAGCAAGAGGGCCTAGACGTTTAACTATGCTCCTAGGACTGTGGTATCTTGGGATGTTAGGAGCAGCGGACAATAACTGGAGCTTCCATGAGTATTCTTGGTCTCTTCCATGATATGGTCTATACACAAGCCAACAGTTATGTTCCTAGTAGTACTTTGTATTCGGAGGAAGGCCTGGTCTTTGATCATCTGCCTGTAAAGCCTGTTAGTACTTGGCAGAACCGAGAGCTCTTGGCTATCGAAGGAAACAAACAAGTTTTATCCCAGAGCTATCAACGCACAGAGATTCCTCCTCAATCCATCTACGTTCCCTGTCTCCAATATATGTATTGTTAGGATAACCGATGGCAACATCGAAATCAATCCAAACAACCCTTTCCGGATCACCGGGAACAATCAAGATGTTCTTCGGATGAGGATCGTTGTGTTCAATCAAAGCCAAATGGATTTGCTGAATACCTATTGCAGCCTTCTGCATGCGCTTTTTGCTGTAAGTGACAGAGTCCATCACCAGGGGTTGTGGCAGGTACTCAATTAAAATAACGCTTGGAAGACCTCTGTCATGCTGAAAAGCTTCGAGGTGAGGTGCCCAGCTGGCGGGATTGACGGTTAGCATATAGCCGTAGAACTTCGGCACGTAACCACCGTCGCATATTCCAAATCGTTTTAGACTGCAATATGCTCTGGTCTCGCATCTAGCGCGGTTTAAGTCACGCACACCATCGTCGGCATATGCGGGGTCTTCATTGTTATGGAACTAAATCATTTTCAGAATGTATTTAAGTATTATGCACGCGAAATGAATGAACATACAACTTTGAAAACGCGCGGTTCATCATTATAATTCACGTGGAATATCAATTATGTCTCTGAGTTTGTGAGTTCCTTGATGAGTTTCATTTGAGTAAAGTTGATATCGATCTTTAAGGTGTCATCGAATCCTTCCTCATCTCGGTAGATGGTACCTTCTGGGCCATGCCCCATAACATACATGGTTAGTTCTTGTTGGTGAAAAGAAGGCTAAATAGACGCTGCTGGCAGATTCAGCTGTTTAAGCCTCATATCGAATGAAAGAAAGTCGTTTCAAGCCTACGCTCTTCGTTGGAAAGTAATCACGTAATGCAACAGACCTGCAATCTCACACCGCTAGACCCGCTAGACCTCCATAAACCATTAGACTAGCCGTCTTATCCTAGTTATAATTTAACATAAAATCGCTCAAAGCTACCCCCGGATCTCGTGCCTTCGAATAGTGATATCCACCATAGTCAAATTATCCTCTTTTCAGCTCGACTCAGCGCTGAAGTGTTCTCATGTATATCTGACTAACAACTTCTGTTTCGTCCAACACTCGTCGGTCAATATTTATTCCTCTGAAGGATGTAAGAGTACCACTACTGTATGTAGGTTCACGAACTCAGGTACATCTATAATCTTTAGTGTTCATCAACAAGAGTCTACTGGTCCACGCCAGCAACATTCCATGAACAGGTGGAAAGACTAGTATCACATGGGTTACACTGATCGAGTACACTACCATTACTGTTAATTTCTATGATCTCAAGCGCTTGTATGCTTCTCGGGCTCTTTCGGGGTTCAAAACCGCCGAAGAATAGTTTTGAAATAAAGAATTTAAACGATTTGAGGGTAAGAGTAACATCTGCCGGTTACTATGTCAGACTATCAAGTGACCATCGTTAGATTTATGCTTCATTGTGAAAGCTAGAGTTTCAAATATCCCAACGCTAAAACCACTGTTCCTTGGAGGCATTTAAATAAATATATCACATTTCACTACCCACAACATCTTGGGAGCTGTTTAGCGGTCTCGGTTTTGTTTATCATAGGCCTTAAAAGAGTAGGGATCAGCATTTGAGAATGTACAGATTGGATAGGCTCACTATGTCACTCCTCTAAACATATTACCTTTACTTGTTATTCAACGTGGTACATAATTATAGAGGAATTTTAATTATATGTAGAAATACGAAGTGTATATAACACTAATTACCTGCATCCAATGGGTTAATTTACCGACAACTCAGGCTTATCAGCTGCACAGCAGATCAATCATGATAAGGACTCGTTTCCCCTCCCTGTGTTCCTTTGGAGTATTGGCTCTATATAATGGTCTCCCCACTTGAGATTTTGCACATTATCGTAAATGAACAATAACAATATTCTGAAATACTAAAACAAGTCATCACCACAAAACTCATCATGGCCTCAACAGCTCGAGCCATAGACGAAAGCAATCACGATGATGACACCCAGGTCATTGCCTCCAGAACATTGCGCAAAGTCGATATGCGACTCATTCCTCTATTGTTCGTTACGTATATGTTTAATTTCATGGATAAAACAATACTATCAAGCGCGTCCGTCTTCGGCCTGATTGATGATACAGTATGTACCCTATCTATACCCTGCCTACCGCAAACTACCCCAAACTAACCGCACCCAGCATCTGGTCGGACAACAATACAGTTGGGTATCCAGCATTTTCTACTTCGGCTATTTCTTCTGGGAAGTCCCTACAAACTATCTCATCCCCCGACTCCCCGTCGCAAAGTACATGGCAGCCAACACCCTCTTTTGGGGCGCTGTCGTCGCCCTAACCGCAGCCTGCGTCAACTACGGCGGCCTGCTCGCAGTCCGATTCCTACTAGGCATTGCAGAAGCAACAATCACCCCTGCGTTCATGTTCATCACGACCACATGGTACACACGGGACGAGATCCCCTTCCGAACCGGCATCTGGTTCTCCGGCAACTCCATCGGCGGTCTTGTCGCTAGTCTCCTGGCTTACGGCATAGGACATATCGAGCACCCTCTCCGTCCATGGATGTGGATGTTCATCATCCTCGGCGTGGCCACTTTCCTATGGGGCTTCGTGCTACTTGCTTTCTTACCAGATAGCATATCCAAAGCCACGTTCCTGACTCCCCAAGAACGAGAATTCATGGCCCATCGCGCGGTAATTGCCGGAACAGGACGCACCGAGAAAACAAACTGGAAATGGGAGCAGGCAATCGAGTGCATCCAGGATCCAAAAACATGGCATCTTTTCGCCATCGCCATTCTAACTCAAATCCCGAATGGGGGTACACAGAACTTCGGAAACCTTGTCATTAAATCCTTCGGTTTTACATCGCTTGAATCCACACTCATTAATATCCCTTCCAGTGTGGTCAGCGCTTCGACGATCACTATCACAGGCTGGATAGCTGGTCGCTATAGACAGATGAACTGTATTTTGATCGTCGGCATTGTGACTTTATCAATCGTCGGAAGTGCCCTGATCTACGCCCGGGCTCATCATGTCCCTCTAGGCGCTCAGCTGTTCGGATATTTCCTCCTCGCGACGGGGCCAGGTGCCTTGCCGCTGGCTATGTCCCTCGTTCAGGCGAATTACAGGGGCGTCACGAAGAAAATGACAATGACTGCCATGATGTTCGTAGCATATTGTGCGGGAAATATTGCAGGTCCGCAGTTGTTTAGGGCGAGTGAGGCGCCGACGTATCAGACTTCGTTTAGAGCTATTTTGATCTGCTATATCATCTCTGGTGGCTTGGCTATCTCGTTGAGGGTTTATTTGCAGTTTATTAACAAGAGGAGGGACCGTGAGGAGGGCGTGCAGGGTAATGCGGGTTTGTCGGGGGCTGTTGGCGGGAAGGTGGTCGAGGAGCGTCGACGGGGTAACAATGATGTGTCGGAGTTGGTGAGGTCGGTTGATTTGCGACCCGAGGACTATGAGGATGTGACTGATTGGAAGACTGTGGGGTTTCGTTATCGTCTGTAATGGGGATAGTGCAGTGTTATATGTGATCCTATGTACTCGATATGACAGACGACGGGTTCCATTCCTGGAAGCTTGTCCGGTATATGACAAGAGGGGTCTATTCAATCTACTGGAAGAATCTAGCAAACCTATAACACGGTACTGTGGCCTGAGCAGGTGAACATACTTGCCCTATGTTTTTGTAGTGTTAAAATCCTTAGAATTGGCTGAGTAGAAATACCTTCAGTGGCCCCCAAATATAATGCCCTTAGGCTTTTAATGTTTTCTGCAAAAGCTCTCTAAAACCTCGAACCTAGGTCCACATACCATGCTAAGTCTAAGTCTTCAGTGACAATAGCTACAAGAAGAGCTAGACTAGGTCTGTACTGCATATGCTATCGACATGCCTTCTCGGTAGAGCGTGAGATCGGTCTCGGTCTGGCAGACCTAAACTTGGGTCCCTTCAACAAATATGGGTGATAAGTGGCTGTGGTAGACTGTCGGCAATGACTTTCCATACCACCTTGTCGTAAGTCTCTGGGCAGACAATCAAATTTCTATGCTCTACAATACAGCCTACAATATCACTTGCGGCCAACTTGCGTATAGACCAGAACATGCTCTATTTGGCCGAAAGTAATAAGTACCATTAGTTTGCTCCAACGCAAAACGCCAACGATCAAGACAGGCAGCAAATACTAGGATTGAATATATGGAAACCCGGAACGCCAAGGATATGTAGTTGATAGGATGAATATGCAGTGATAATTCGCATTGAAGTTGAGAGCACCAGGCGTCGACAACTTCCCTGCAAATTCTCTATATACCACAAGAAATCTAGCGAATGCGATCCAGCTTGGCGCGGTTCATGGCAATCTGGTCGTCGACGAAATCGCTCTATAACGGAATCAGTTCCTATTCTACAAGCATGATCGGGAAAGTAAAGGCTCACCTTTTGCATGATACGTTCCAGATGACGGTTCTGCTCATCCAGCTCACGACCCGTCGCTTTAGAAAGTCCATGCAACCGGCCTGCAGCTCCGGAAAGCAAGTCCAGGTTCTGCTCAATCTCGTCCTCCATCGCCTCATCCTCACTATCAGCCTCGAATTGATATTTAGCACGCTCGGTAGCGTTCGTACGCGCTCGTCCGTTATGCTTGCCAGCTTCACGGTCGATCTCTCTGAAAGTGCGCTCCATACGTTGGTTGGTGCCGAAAGCCTCCTTGCGAGTGCCTTCACGTGTTTCACGCTCTTCCCGGTGAGTATTCAAGATCTTCTCGTCGCGGTCTCGGCGACGACGGGCGCTGGTGAATGGGTTTGAGACATGAACGGCGAACATGCTCTTGTTAAGCGTCTTCAACTCCTTCGCCTTCTCCTCGGCAATACGACCTTCTATCGTGGCGATATCCAAGCTCTTCTCGGTGTCGTGGATCCGCTCGCCTTGCGCACCCAAACGAGCAAGAGTCTCCCGACCTGTCTCCTCGGCCTGTGCCGCAATACGAAGGGCATTCCGGGTGGATGCCACATCACCCTGCTTGATAAACCGGATATCCTGCTTGATGGTCTGAATCTCCTCTTCCTCCTCTTCCTCTGCCGTAAGATGGCGTTCCTGGTAAGTCGAAGTGGTGTATGCATTGCTACCGCCGCCGTATGAGGGATTGCCCTCGGAGTACGGGGGTGGTGGTGCACCTCCCTGGGGCTGCTGTTGTTGCGCTCTTTCCCTAGCTCCTCCGAACAGTGCATCTCTGCCGGCGTCACCTGGATCATTGGGATCGGCGCTGCCTAATCCTCCATAGCCACCTGGGCCATACCGCGACGCGGCCGGGGCTGGACCCCCACCACCAAATCGATCACCTCCATATCCACCTTGGTTCACGAACTTGTTGGGAGCATAACCTCCCTGGAGCTTGTTATCCCCAGGAACGTTTCCGCCTGCGGGGATGTTGTGAGCAGGTGGTTGTTCGCCCGCTGGTAAAGGAGCCACTCCGGCATTAATCTTGGCTTTAGTGTAAGGGTCGGTAGGGATGGGCTTTGCGTAAGGGTTGGCGGGGGGCGCGGGGCTCTTGTTCTTCGACCTAGAGCCGAAGAGGGCACGGCGGTTAGAGGAATCGTCGTCGTCCTTCTTGCGTCCGAATACCATCTTGTAGTAGAACCTGAACTAAGTGCAAATGGGTATGAAAAGCACAAAAGAAAAAGAAAATAGTAATCAGAGCAAAACAGAAGATTAAACAGAGAGTGGAATAGATCCAAATAACGGAGAGGGGAGGAAGTGAGACAGGAGAAAGGAAATGTGAAACTGGCACAATTAAAGGAGACCCTTCTGAGGAATTATTGGATGGAGAGTCGAGACCCCGTGGCGACGAATATTACCAGTAACCACCGCTCAATCAAAAGGGTCCTCCTTAAGAAAAAGGGAACCTAGTAACAATACTCGTATTGTACAATACGTCCATACAAACCCCATGTGGCAGTGCTGGGCGGTGTAATCACTAGTCCGGACTAGGTTTAGCGTGTACCGTCAAAGCCTCAAAAGGCCGTCGCCGAAAACATCCAAGGTTGTCTTCTTCGCCTTCCTCTCCCAATCACACGTCCTCAACTGATTCCGCGGCAGCCATGGCGCCGTATCCTGGGTCTGATGCTGACTATTTTAAGGACAGGGCGCGTAGGGATCTGTTGACTCTGCTTGAAGGCGTGAGTAAGGCACCGAGTCTCAAGGCACCAACAAACCTCTCGAGCTTAGCTGAAATCGGTGCAGGTGCGTGGGAAGAAGAACCTTGTTGTCAGCCAGGATCTGGCCGGTCCAGTCGGGCTCTTTGTCAAGTTCTCTCTACTCCAAGAGTACGGTGTAGACCGAGTGTTCCTACTGGAAAATGCCAATGTGGACTCCTCTCAACGCAATGTCGTATTCCTAGTTCATGCTGAAAAGACACGCCAGGTGCGGACCGTCGCAGGTATGTCGTTTTCTGCTTACCATCGTCTCGTAGTTTTCTTTCTGTCTGCTCGTCTTCATGAATGGCCAAGCGCAGGCACCGCGCATGGGACAAACAGTAGATTACGCAGATGCATTCCTAGTCTACGTAGTCAGTCAAAAGATCCCTAAATTATGAATTTTGTTATTCTATATCAGCTCATCCATAAGGCTTTCTTTCTCAATTTCTTCGACTGAATGCCATCAGAGTGAGCTGACATCTCTAAGACCAGATTAAACGCCTACAGCGCAATGGAAATGTTGAACATGAATTCTCTATATTCTGGGTCCCAAGACGTACCCTTGTAAGCAATGCAATCCTGGAAGATGCAGGAATCATCGGGGATGTGAACATCGCAGAACTTCCCGTGTACTTTATACCTCTGGAACAAGATGTCTTGTCGTTAGAGCTAGAGGACTCGTTCAGCGACTTGTACCTGGTAAGCATCAGCCTTGCCCTGCGAGAGCATGCATATTGATTATTGCAGCACAAAGATCCAGGCTGCGTTTACCTGGCCGCCAAGGCCCTCATGGGGATTCAGCAGAGGCACGGTTATTTTCCCCGTATAATCGGCAAGGGTGACAATGCACGACGACTGGCAGATCTTCTGCTACGCATGAGAAGGGAGCTTGATGCTGAAGAGAGCTCTGGCCTGACTGACCTCAGCGCCAGGGGGCTCCTCCCGAGCGCAGATACGGAAAGCCTGATCATCATTGACCGTGAAGTCGACTTTGGCTCTGCCCTTCTCACTCAACTCACATATGAAGGCTTGATCGATGAAACCGTAGGAATAAAGCACAACCAGGCAGACGTGGATACAGCCATCGTCGGCCCAACACCAGTCCCCCAAGCACAAGAATCCTCGAAAGCCCCACAGCAAACGTCCAAGCAGGGACAAAAGCGCAAAATCCAGTTAGACGCCTCCGATCAACTCTTCAGCCAACTGCGTGACGCCAACTTCGCCATCGTTGGCGACATTTTGAACAAAGTAGCCCGTCGTCTTGAAAGTGACTACGAGAGTCGCCACACAGCGAAGACCACAACAGAACTCCGCGAATTCGTCAATAAACTACCAACATACCAACTGGAGCATCAAAGCCTTCGTGTCCACACCAACCTCGCGGAGGAGATCATGCGAAACACCCGCTCCGACATTTTCCGGAAGATCCTAGAAGTCCAGCAAAACAACGCCGCAGGCGCCGACCCAACCTACCAACACGACGCCATCGAAGAGCTCATCGCCCGAGACGTCCCCCTCAAAACCGTCCTCCGCCTCCTCTGTCTAGAATCCTGCATGGCAGGCGGTCTTCGCCCACGAGATCTCGAAAACTTCAAGCGACAGATCATCCATGCATACGGCCACCAACACCTACTCACGTTCTCTGCTCTCGAGAAAATGGAACTCCTTCAACCCCGTTCCTCCGCCACAGCCATGCTCCTCCCGACAACAGGCACTCAACCAGGCTCCAAAACAAACTATGGTTATCTACGAAAGAACCTCCGTCTTGTAGTCGAAGAAGTCAGCGAGAAGGATCCCAACGACATCGCCTATGTATACAGCGGCTTCGCCCCTCTCAGTGTCCGTCTCGTCCAATGCGTCCTGCAAAAGCCGTACGTCCTCTCCCTCATCCGAGGCGGATCCGTTGCAGCGTCCGCCTCCCCCAGTCCAGCCAGTACCGCATCCCCGGGCTGGCTTGGCTTCGAAGACTTAGTCAAGAGCGCCCGCGGCGCAACATTCAGTATCGTCCAAAAGGGCGATGACAAGGCGATCCGTGCCCGACAAACGCTTAGCGGCAACAATGCTACCAAGACAGTTTATGTGTTTTTCTTGGGTGGGATTACCTTTACGGAGATCGCTGCATTGCGCTTTATTGCTGAGCAGGAGGCACCGCGGAGGAAGATCGTTATCTGTACCACGAGCATTATTAACGGGGATAAGATGATGGACGCTGCGATTGAGAAGCAAGATTTCACGAAGACTGAATAAGTGGTCATGGGATATGAGGACTCTGCGAATAGTTGTTATGCATATATTTTTAATCGTCATGACTTATTTAATAATCATGAGTGAGAATGGTACGCTGAACAATTCATAATGGATCATTGGAGAGTGTATACTATTTCTATCTATAGTATCTACGTAACTCAATACTTAAACCCGGAATTCACGCCCATCAACCGCCCTTGGTACCGTTCCATCACTTCTCCTAGTTTGACCATGACACCTGCTGCTAAAGTTCTAACTTGTTCTCTAGGTCCGTCTCCCTTGACTGCTGGTGTACGGTCGAAAACCTCGCCTGCCCACTCACGCAGCTCGATGACCTGCGGCGCGAGCTCTGTGACAAGTCGTTCCTCTCCGGTGGAGCCCGATGCGACATTCAGATCAACTATAGCGAGAAAGAGAGCTAGAAGGGCAGATATAATTGTGGGGTCATCAGAAACGGGGCGCGTGTGGAGTGAGAGGAGGAAAGTTAATGCATCCTCTGTGACAGTAGGGAGATATGGAGTATGAGGCCCCATAGTAGAAAGGATGAGGGTGAGGGTTTGGATGAACAATGTGAGGAGATTAGGAGTAACGAAGGGGTTGTATGAAGGTGCAGTTGATCTGTATCATTGTTAGAATGATCCCTTGATTGAAATATCATTAATTAGGTAGTACTCACGAAGCAAATTGCAGCATCATCATCTCAAATCGACTCTTTAGTGGATGGAAGAACCCTTCCGCCAGCACTTTGTAGAGATCCTTAGCTGTAGATTTCTGACGCTGGGCCTCTCGCTGCTGGCGTTGCTTCTCAACCTCCATTCGAGAAGAGAATGTTCGCACTTTAAGCGCGTTCGGGCCGGAAAGTGAATCTGCAGCATTAGCTGCCAGTGGTTGGAGGGAGCTTTGTGCTAGCTTCTTTGTTAGACTAGCTATTGGAGATTCATTGCTCGAATATAAAGCTTCCAAATTGGCTGGTAACTTCTTGGATGGGAACGACACGTCTGATAGTGTTGGAAGGCCCAGTGTCCTAGCGTCATTCTCGCCATTCCCAGCTATTTCACGAGCACTCAGGCCTAGGCCTGTTAGAACTGCAGATCGTTGGACTTGAGACAAGTCTCCGTCGAAGAACATCGCAGTGAACCATCGGCCCATCTTCAAAGGCTGGGACGCAATCAAAGCAATGATACTCTGCAGCCGATACTCATGGAATTTCGGTAATTTGCTCTGCTCTTGTAGACCAATTATGACAAGGGCCAGCTCTTCGATATTCTCGGCGAGTTCGGTCCCAAAGTCAATTTTGCGTCTGATTAATGATGGGGCAGTGCTTATTGCCAGCTCAAAGCGTTCTATGTTTTCAGTGTCTCTTAAGTAAATTATGAGATCGCGGATATAGCTAAAACATGTCAGTCACATTTATACTGGAGAATATTCTTGCCCAACTTACACTGGTGCTGTTGGTTTGTTGCGTTGGACTAACGTTGGATCCTCGTCGGAATCGTATGGATCTTCATCGGGTTTCTCGTAGGGGATGAGGTCCTCATCTTCTTCAGATTCTTCGTTTTCAGACTCTATTTCTTCAATAGCCACTATCTTAGCTGTCCGCAGAGGTGGTGATTTCCGGGTAGCCGTTGCCGAAGTAGATGAACTTTTGGCAGGTTGATGTGATTTGGTTGCCGAGTCAGTTGGCACAATTGATTTAAAAGACCCAACACTGTCTTGAGTGTTGACCAAGTTGAAGTACCACAAGGCCTCGTCGCCCTCCATTTCTTCAAGGTCGAATTTCATTGCTTTCCCCGGCTGTTCAATGAGCTGTGAAATTGACATCCCAATGATCATTCCAAGAAATCGGGCTTTAGATGATGACGCGGCCAAACGGTTGGAAACCGTGTTGAGAAACGCACTCGAACGTCCTATTTCCACGATGGCGTTTGAATTAAGTCGCTTAAGGTAACCTGCTGCCAGAAGTAGGACTTGGGTATTCGCTAAGGCATGTCAGTATCTAGACCTTAATTACAATTGCAAACGATGTGAGTGTACCTTCTTGGCTCACAATTGGCGCATGCTTAATATAGAACTTGTCACTGGACTGTTCCAGGCTCTTTTTAAGCAACGTCGTCATTGACTCTATACCACCCCATGTTACTAAAGGCTATAAGACAGTGTTCAGTTGGGTTTACCTTTCTGATCTGTAAAGCTAGCCAATAATGCCCGGCGTAACCCGATAGTCTGTATAGAGCCACCCTGGCCTTTTGATAGCCAATCCAGAAGCTGAGCTTTTATATGTTCACGCTCTCCTATGATGCTAGAACACAATCCTGCAACACCGTTAACGCGTTGGCCCAAAATAGCCTGATTGCTTTGATCTATCAGTGCCAAGAAATATTTCTTTTCAACCTCGCGGAATGTGGCTTCCAAAACTGCAAGCTGTTCCATTGGGCGAAGTGTATCGAAAAGAGAACCATATCGTTCTTTGAGAGTCTCATTGATGAGCAAGCTCATGTATAACTCGCGAGCCAAATGATCTGGTCACAAAAATTAGTATTAGGAATAGTGTATGAATTGTGCAAAGTACCTATATAGCCAAGGCTCAATGCTCGTCCAGTTAGAGAGGCAACCGCTTTCCAAGCATCCTGGTTATCCAAATCAAGTTTTGACACCATGTGACAAATGTTAGTACCCAACCAAGAGGTATATTGGGCGCCGTCTCCAATCCATAGGATTGTACTCAGGCTATCAAAATCCCCAGCTAACGTGAGAGCCTCCGCTGTAGCCGAGAGAACCTTGCTAGCAGCAATAAGAGACAGGAATTCTCTCCATGCAACCTGCTGCTGGGTTGCATTGCTATAGAGTGCCTCAATATCCATGTATATACGCAATATAAGGTCTTTGGGCTTCAAAAGAGCAGAAAGAATTGTCAGAATGTCTCGAATCTGAATTCGAGAGCCAGATGCTTTGGCCTGTTGGGAGGATGACCGCGCTGTAGCCATAAGCGAGCGGAGTTGAGTCACCAAGCAACTAATACCAGAGACACTGCTAAAGCATCTCAATAGAGCGGCTCGTAGTTTATTTTCCTCTGACGTTGACCTTGCATTCAATGAGGCCCAATGATCAGGGACCGTAATGGTGCCTAAGACATTAAGTATCTGAGCAGATATCGGACTTGGAACTCTGATATCAAAGACTTTTGGAGTTATGTATTTGTTTGATGGATCCAGTACGTTGAGGGCATCAGAAAGTCCTGCGCGATCAGGTTTCGACTTTAGTACTGTTAATATATAATCCGCGGATGTTGGATCTGCATCATTGTCGGCTTTCGAAGTGGCATCATGCCTCTCTAATCCGTGGACAGGTCTCTCTTTGACAATCAACGGAGACGGGTCCCGGTCATGAGTAACTGTCTTAACTTCTGTCAACAAACCGTCCATTTTTTTGGAGTAACTGACGGTAGAGGAAAGTAGAATGGCTGGCAAAGGTTGGAGGAAATTGTATAAGCGGAGGGGTCACGTGCAGCGGAGTGTATCTGGAACAATCAGTCAATCAAACAACCCCCCATCTTCACTACCTACACTTGTTTCCACCAGACATAGGTTATCTCACATGAGTCCTGATCATTTACGTGACTTTTTAAAGGGAATATTAATTTATCATTGACTCTTCTGAAACAATCATTTCAGTGAAGTGTACAGCTCAAACCTCTGGCGTCATTAGCTACGGATGCGGTGAAATCAACTAATCACAGAGACGCCCATTGTAGTCTAGATTGAATAGAGCGTACCCTTGTCCAATATGGCTTCCGCAGACTCTTCCCTTAGGTGGTAAGATTTCCTATCTTCTCGCTTTTGTCATTAATAATTTCGCTCACTCCACGCAGGAAACACCTCCACAAGGTATTAACCAAGCCGGGACCTTTCAGCGATGAAGACTGGGTACCTGGTTCGGAGACCATTAGTGCTCTGGAGACATCAAAAATTCTGTAGGTTCTGAAGATGTTAAGCAAATTATCAACCACTAACGTGGTCCAGAGTTATGTATGTATATATGCGGCTCCGCCTGCTGTTGATGGATATGGTTACTAAGTGAAATGATCTTAGCGGGGCTGGAGGCCTAGGATGTGAAATTCTAAAGAACCTTGCGTTGTCCGGTTTCAAGGATATCCATGTTATCGATATGGGCAAGTCTCTCCCTATCACTTTTTCCGGGATACCGCAGCTAACTTTAATAGATACCATTGACATCTCTAACCTGAATCGTCAGTTTTTATTCCGTCAGGCTGACATCGGCAAACCTAAAGCTGAGGTTGCGGCTGCTTTCGTAGAGAGACGAGTCAAAGGCGTCAAAATTACCCCTTATGTAGGGAAGATTCAAGATAAGGATGAGGATTACTATATGCAGTTCAAGATAGTCGTTTGCGGTCTCGATAGCATAGAAGCGAGACGGTGGATCAATGCAACACTTATTGGCATGGTTGATCCTGAAAACCCTGAAAGCCTGAAGCCTCTCATTGATGGAGGAACTGAAGGTACTGACGCTGAGTTCCCTGGGCTACCACAGAAGGCTAACGAGGACCAGGCTTCAAGGGGCAGGCGCGTGTTATCCTACCGACTCTGTCTTCGTGCATTGAATGTCAGCTTGACATGCATGCTCCCCGTCCTGCGGTCCCACTATGCACTATTGCGACCATCCCTCGACAGCCCCAGCATTGTATTGAATGGGCACACCAGATCGCCTGGCAGGAAAAGCGCAAGGACGACCCTTTCGATAGTGATGATCTGGACCACATTGGTTGGGTGTACAATGCGGCTCTTGAGCGAGCAAAGCAATTTCATATCCACGGAGTCACCTTCCAGATGACCCAGGGTGTAGTTAAGAACATCATTCCTGCAATCGCCTCAACAAACGCTGTCATTGCTGCTGCGACAACGTCTGAAGCATTAAAGATTGCCACCTCGTGCAACCCGTACCTTGATAACTATATGATGTATGCTGGTGAAGAAGGTGTCTACACATATACATTCGAGGCCGAAAAGAAACCAGATTGCCCTGTCTGTGGCAACCTCGCGCGAAATATGACTGTCGATCCGGACATGACGCTGCAAGAGTACATCGACGCTCTTGGGGACCGGCCGGAAGCTCAGCTTAAGAAGCCTAGCATGAGAACGGAAGAAAAGACACTCTACCAGCGCTTCCCGCCCCAATTGGAGGAACAGACCAGGGCCAATCTGCAACACAAGCTCAGAGATTTGGTAGAAGACGGGCAAGAGATTGCGGTCAGCGATCCCGCGTATACTATCGATTTCCGCTACCGGTTGTTGTTCAAATAAGGATAACAGCAACGTTTTACTCTTCATATAAGATATGAGTTGTTATGATAAACACAAGACTTTCTTACTAGATCAAGGCTTCAATATCAATTGTGCTTTTTCTATATGACAAAAATCGCCCTTTCCAGACTCCCAACAAAAGAAGGTCTTGACCGACTTTTCATAAACTGTACAAATTCGCAAAATAGCAAGGAAACCAACGCCGACCATGCATTAAAGATTTTAACATGAAGTGCGGGACAATAGCGTAGAACTCGTTTACCGCATGAGATCCGCCAATCCCCGCTTCCATCTGGCGCATTTGAGCTTCAGGACCTTCACGCTTTCTAAGAAAAGGACATCACTATCGAATTGGCCAGTGCTTTCGATGTTGAAGATGAAATGGTCGCGCACGCGACCGAGCTTCACCTTTCCTTGGAACTCCTCATGTCGGAGACATTCCCTGCTAACGGTATCCTTGAAGGCATCGCGAACAACAGCCTTCGTCTCCCCCTCGTGGCCCTCGTATCCGCTCCCCTGTTTTGCGGCCTCTTCACGGGTAACAGGCTCCAAACCAATTACGCCCTTAGGGAAACACTTCGCGAACTTCTTAGCGTCTTCCCCAAGAATGGGGCGCAAAATCTGGATATCGGGGAGCAAACGGTATGATGCGGTAGCAACAGGCGAGAACTTAGCATGGTCGGCTCCAATACCCTTGATACAGTGCATTTCAAGGTCGATCTTCTGACCCGGGCGAAGCTTAGCTATCAAAATGTCTGGGTTGACCGGCTGGATAGCATCCTCGCCAGTGAAGAATTGCTCCTGGCGTCCGACAGGGTGGAAAGTAATGTCTCTGGCGTAAACATGCGCATTCTTATACAGCTTGCGGGGGTCATTCTCCGTGGCGTCAGCGTTGGGGTTCTTGGTACATTCAATATCCAGTCGTAAGACGATGGTGTTGTAATCGGACGGATCGCTACCCTCGGGATCATCCTCCGTAGCCTTCTTGAACCAACGCATCCAGTTTATACCATCCACGGAACCCTTCAGTGGAATCAGACCCAATCGCTGAGCGAGCACTTCATCCTGGATGACGGAGGTGTTATTGTGAACGAAGACGAACTCGATGGCAACGCTAGGCACTTCAGCCATGACGATACGACGGAAGGCATTTGCGATCGATGCATCGACGCCGATGAGAGAGAAGGAAGATTCGAATCGTTCATTGCGATGGAACTCAACATTGAACTCCTGTAGGGCAAAATAATGTAAGCGCACGCAGAAAATAAAGGCGGCAAGTCCGTAGAGTGCTTGGGAGAGATAGGAAATGTACATTTCTAAATTTCTCCAGGTTCCACTCATGCGACTCGCCTGGCCAGTGACCCGGGAAGTCTGTGGAGGGGATGTTGGAGACCGTTTCCAGATTAATGTCGACGAGCTAGGGGAATAATCAGCATGGTAAGCAGAGGCGAATGGGTGCTTATAGGATAAATTACCCTCCGGCGATCAAGCTCCGCCTGCGAAGGAACGAGGGGCGCCATGATGAATGGACAATTTGCGGGTATCAAGGCGTTGACGATATGGAGGGAAAAAGGGAAAAAAGTTCTTTAGACAACCGGCAGTATGTCTGCAGGTCGAAGGCGGAGAGTATGGCTGACTAAACTGCACTCGGGAAGGTAGAGGACTCTGTGGAAGAGCGGACCGTGTTTTACCGATTTGCCCTGAAATGTGAGCTAGCGTGGGTGCAGAATAAGCGGGAACTAAAGACCAACCAGAGACGGCCTGATGACCATAAGCTCCTCCTCACGTGACTGTCCAAATTGTAATTCAGCGCAACCTCCAAGCATCAACCCGTGTAGACCACTCCGCAGAGTCCCTCCATCAATTGCGTCCGGACTGAGGACCGACAGCCTCCAATTCCTCCTCGTCCTTCTCCCCTCTCTTCCGAATGGCTGCTTCCTTTACTCGCCTGGCGGGCAGCGCGCCCAAAAGGCTTTGTCTCCGCCCCTCCAACTTCACCAAATACAACGCCATCCCCAGATCCCGCTCGATAGCGACGTCGCTTCCTCGTCGGCAAGCGGAACCGACCAGCTACCAGGCTACCAGACTCATTCCCACTGATCCTACCTTCACAAGTCTGGCTAACAAGGAGGGTCCCCAAGAATCCGATGTTGCCGCTGGTCTCGAATCCGAGAGTGAAGGGGTCGGCCGCAAAATCCGTCACTACACAGTCAACTTTGGTCCTCAGCATCCTGCTGCTCACGGTGTGCTTCGACTGATTCTGGAGATCAATGGTGAAGAGATCGTCCGCGCGGATCCTCATGTCGGATTGCTTCACCGTGGTACCGAGAAGTTGATCGAATACAAGACCTACATGCAGGCTCTGCCTTACTTCGACCGATTGGACTATGTCTCCATGATGACGAATGAACAGTGCTACTCGCTGGCTGTGGAGAAGCTGCTGAACATTGAAATCCCTGACAGAGCCAAGTATATCCGTACATTGTTCGGAGAGCTGACCCGTATTCTGAACCACCTCATGTCCGTTCTTTCCCACGCTATGGATGTTGGTGCTCTTACGCCATTCCTGTGGGGTTTCGAGGAGCGTGAAAAGCTCATGGTAAGTAACATTCATTTCACCGAAAGCGGATTAGACAAGGTGGTTGATGGTCAATCCCTCACATAGGAATTCTACGAGCGTGTCTCCGGTGCCCGTCTCCACGCCGCCTACGTCCGCCCCGGCGGTGTGTCCCAGGATATCCCCCTCGGCCTTCTCGATGATATCTACCAGTGGGCTACCCAGTTCGGTGACCGTATCGACGAAACCGAAGAGCTGCTCACCGATAACCGTATCTGGAAGGCCAGAACTCAGGGCGTTGGTGTTGTCAGCGCCGCTGATGCGCTGAACATGAGCTTCACTGGTGTCATGCTCCGTGGCTCCGGTGTGCCATGGGATATCCGCAAGTCCCAGCCATATGACGCTTACGACAAGGTTGAATTCGACGTCCCCGTCGGTGTCAACGGTGACTGTTATGATCGTTACCTCTGCCGTATGGAGGAGTTCCGCCAGTCCCTCCGTATCATCCACCAATGCTTGAACCAGATGCCCGCTGGTCCTGTCAAGGTAGAGGACTACAAGCTTTCGCCTCCCCCTCGTGCCGCCATGAAGGAGAACATGGAGGCCCTGATCCACCACTTCCTCCTCTTCAGCAAGGGTTACGCTGTCCCCCCTGGTGAGACCTACTCTGCCATTGAGGCCCCCAAGGGTGAGATGGGTGTGTTCCTGGTCAGTGACGGCAGCGAGAGACCCTACCGTTGCAAGATCCGTGCTCCTGGTTTTGCCCACTTGGGTGGTTTCGATCAGATCTCTCGTGGTCACTTGCTGGCAGATGCTGTCGCCATTATTGGTAAGCCTCCATAAATCTAAACCCCCCACAACTTCCTAGAACGCTCCGCTAATCTTCAAATCTAGGTACAATGGATCTGGTGTTCGGTGAAGTCGACCGGTAGACAAATACAAGAGGGATCTCCAAAGCTTCTGTAAAACGACTTTAACTTGATTCTTCCAAAGAATAGAAAAGAAGCAAAGATAAAGCTCTTCTAAAAACAATAACCTTCCATCTACCTCTTGGTTTTTCTCCGTGCCCAACCTCATCGTGGTGGTGCTGTTGGATCATCGTCACCTCGCTGTACCAATTCCGTTGTTTAATGGCGTTGTTTGTTTCCTTTGTTTGTCCACTCCACCTGAATCCCGTCTCTATCTCTTTTCTCGACATCATCTACCCTGTGTATAGTGACCGAATTTCACGTTACAATATCCTACGTTAACTAAATGTAGGTTCTGTCATTGTAGGTTTTTAGAATGGTATGTGTAACTTAAAGAAACATGGAAATATATTTCATAGGGGTGGGGAGATATATATCGGATATCGGTAACCACGCGTTTTTCGAATTACAAACCGACAGACGAAAAAAAAGAGACTAATACAGCTAACATAATCATATAGTGAATAAATTTATGCGAATAAAGTATGTAAGTGATAATATATGCTCCTCCAAGTTAACTATTAACCCGCTCCCGGAACGCCCATAAAACCTGCGCCTATGCAAATGCAACTTGAGAATGAAATTATCAACAACGGCCGAATGCATGAGCATGAATGTAATATCAGATCAGCAATCGATGGCCCTTTGGATAATCTTAGGTGATTGTAAAAGACCAGTGGTTGGAGGAGGGTAGATTGGCCCTTGAAACTGCAAGAGCAGACTTGCATGGGTACGATCGCTTGGGAGGATGAAAGCATGGTGTTCAATATTGACACCGAGTCGCACTTGGCAATGTCCTGGCACTCGGTTATACGTTGTCATCATCGTAAAAGAAGTTGATGTCGCGGGGCCGGCGTCGGTTGTACGAGACGAAGTCGCTGTCACCTGGAGGTCGTTCGTCGCGTGTATTTGCGGTCAGCATGCTTTGAATGCTCATGCAGACGCTCTCAACCGTTTGTACAGGTGACCAGCCGGCTGAACTGAGGAGGTCCAGGCATATGATTCCGTTGCTGTATATGTGCGGGTGGATCGGGATCGGGCGAGGGGTCTCAGATGTGCTAGGCAGCTCGATGAACTGGACTTCCGGCGGCTCTGTGTGATGCAGTGTTGCTTAGTATGACCGACGAAAAAGAAGAAAAAAGTTGTGACACGAGATAATGTAACGCCAGGGCGAAAATTCAAACGCACCTATTGGATACTTCGACGAGAACGTGAATTTGAGTCGATATACCTGATTTTGATAAAGCGGATTCTCGTCCAAGACTCGGATATCCATCTGCCACTCTTCAAGATTCTCCGATTTGGCTATTGATATACCAGGGGGCAGATGCTCCTTCATCTAAAGTGATTCCCATAGTTAATTCCCCTGTGCATAATCGATACTAGGCATGACCGTAGATGGCAAAGACATGACGCTCCTTTGACTGGGCCGTAGTTTATCTTGCAGAGCGGTAGACAAAATTGGGGTATGAGGGATAGAAGGGGACGTAGGTACCTTGAGGAGCTCCTGTTGTTGCGTTTGGTTAGCGAAATACTGATTCAACGAGGGGTACAATTACCTTGCTCAAGCGTTTGCCCGCGAACATGGTGAGAGATATGCTTTTCAGACGACTGGTATATTGCTTTCAGGACTGTGGAATATGTAATTGTCGTGACCTTTTCTTTTCGCACGCTGGTTACTCCCATAGGTAGCGGAATCCTGAGCCGCAAAGATGTATGACGTCTGACTCTTAACGTGGGGCGATCCACCGCCGCGGAAATGTTGCAACGACGCGAGGAAGCTTGAGGAAGGGGAATGAGAATGGGAACAAACAGAGGAGAGGATCAAAAGTCGCTGAGCGTGGTAGATATTGCCCGAGGAGTGGGAAGAAAAAGAATGAACCGGCCGAGGGCATATAAGTGATTCAACGACCGCCTACGGGGTACCTTTATACACCCCCCAGTCGATCACCTGCCTGGGGCTCACTTCCCCGATATCTATCATCTGATTGGCTCACGCACCGAATGGTCAAATGGTGGCCTGACACGTGATGCTTATCCACCTGATAAGGTCATCTCCCAAAAGATTACGAGGACAAGGACGAGTATATTGAATGTTGAATATTGGAAGAAGAATAAAACTGTTGATGGTATGGACACGAAGGCAAAAAGAGACAATCAAGCCAAAAAAAAGAAGGATTTTGAAGAACAAGCACCGAAAGTTCTCAAGAATAACAACACAGTTACTGTATACACCATTCGAATCATGGATGGGGAATCATGAAAATAATATTCACAAAGCAACTCAGATGATGCGTCTCGACCTCGAAGCTGGTCAGGGAAGGATGAACAGACTCTCTCGTTGAACGCCATAGCATAGCAGAAATCAAGCATGGGTAGTTTTCTCTCGAGCCTCACGTTCGAGTCTCTCACGTTCTTCGGTGTCCTTCTGCTCACGAACCTTGGCAAGAACAACTTCGCGGAAGATAGCTCCATGTGCAACCTTGCTCAAACTCCGCTTCTTCGTTGTACCAGCCTCAGCCTCACCACTAGCCGATGACTCGGCTAGGGCAGGTCCAGATTTGCCAGACTCCTCGGCAGAAGCTGCCATGTCAGCAGGGCTAGGGATATCATCCTCATCCTCTTCGTGCATCTTGAGTGCCTCGATGCGGTTGGCCAGTTTGATGATCTCAATACCTCTCTTGAGGCGAGACCTAGCGATATAGGCGCGGATTTCAGGCAGCAAGTCGCGGTCACTAGCAGATTCACCCTTCAACCAGGGATGTTTGAGGGCCTCCTCGGATGTGACACGCTTCGATGGATCCGGTTGGAGCATCGTAAGGATGAAATCCTTGGCATCCTTTGAGACGTCACGCCAGTAGCGATCATGGAAGATAATGCGGCCACTACGGCATTCTTCGATCAGATCGGACAGGCTCTCAGACCGGAAGGGCGAATAGCCACATAGTAGGGTGTATGTGATGACACCCAAAGACCACATATCGACGGCCTTGCCGTGGCCTTGTTTGAGCATAACCTCGGGTGCGGCATAACCGAATGACCCAGCCATGCTAGTCAAAACTTCACTTGGACTGTCCAACATCTTGGCAATGCCAAAGTCGGCTAGAACCAAAGGCGAGGATGGGTCACGAGTAAGGTAAAGCAAATTTTCCGGTTTCAAGTCTGCGTTTCAGATTCGGAGTTAGCGCATGACACAGTATCATACAGTGAGCGAGTGTTGAAGGTGTAAAACGAACCTCGGTGGACAATATTCCGTTCATGCAGATAATTGACTGCGTCCAGCACTTGCCGGATAGTTTGAGATGCATCCTTCTCCGTAAACTTTCCATAGTCGCAAATTCTGTCGAACAGTTCACCGCCGGTGGCTAGTTGAGTGACAATGTAGAATTTGTCCTTCGGCACCGTTAGACCATTGACACTGGTATAGCGCGGTGAAAGGAACCCACCTTAGATTCGAACCAATCGACAAAATGGACGATGTTTGGGTGATCAAGGGCTTGCAACATCTCCAACTCATCGTAAACCATCTGCTCGTTGCCTCGGACATTTTTCTTCAGAATGATTTTAACAGCAACTTTCCCACGGCTGCAATCTGCCTCACGGACAATACCGTACGTTCCAGCACCAAGTGTTCTCCCAAATTTGTACAGTTGTCTAGAGCACACCCTCACTGGTTACTAACTGCCCAATGGCATGTCAAGGAATCATAAAACACATGGGAAAGGTCGTACTTTTTCTCATAACTCTCGGGCTGTCCCGACAGCTTGTTGAGCATATTAGTGACTATAGAGCAAACTCATAGTCAGCGCATTTGCCACAATAATTTTTCAAAAGTCAAATCACCAAGGTCGGTAGGCCAGGAGGCGAGCCAAAACCCGGTGATGTAGTATATTCAGACCATGTAACCACGAGGAGATGAACAATAGCCAAAGGCTTGCGCCATTGCTCCACAGAGCTATCGCGACAGTTGACGAGAACATTTCAAAGACTTGGGAAGGCACAACACGCCGCCAGCTGAGGTAGAAAAAGAAACAGGCTTCAACAACGGGCGGGGCAATCAAGTAGAAACAGTAACATTCCGACTCCGCTCAGTTGACAAAACGAGGTACGAAAGCGATGAGAAAACGAAGAGACTCACAACTCATTGTGCCCGAATAGAATGACCGCCTTGAATCACAAAAAATTAAATGTGCGGCGAGCTAAGGCAGTAGGCTTGACGCCGATGAGACCCCGCACGTGAGGGGAGATTGGCGGGGCGGAGAGAAAATCGTGGTTAAAAAAGTCGAGATGAGGCAGGTTATTATGATTATCGTTCAGGTATAGGCTGAAGAAATATATCACAGTCAGTGAGGGGGAAAACACCGCTACAGGAGAAAGTTGAAGAGATGGTGCCAGCAACGCAGATCTTCAGATGAGCTCTTGAACTGAAAAGGCTGTCTCCATACTTGATTAGGGGGCGGGGTGAGGCTGGAGTAAACAAACGGTACTGTACCTACTTGAACGGTCGCGTTAAGTATATGGGGGAAGTTGACTTCCACCGTAAGGATATCGGAAAGAAAGAAAAGGGAGAAAAAAAATCAATTGAAGACAAGACTTAAGTCAGCCTCAGGCGTGGGCAAATATAAAAGATAAAGGCATGAAACACCAGCCCAAGAGCAAACCAGAGGAGGGAAAGTGAAGGTGGGCATTGGGTAACGTAAGTTCCCAGTCTGGCCCCTCCGATAGAGTTTAGTTGACCCCCGTGGCTGTGCTCGGATCGGATTCGGGAGAGCGGATTGGCCCACCTCCGTTGCCTATTAATTTTGCATGTGGGAAAAAGGACCTCCTGCAGGCAACAGCCACAGTTTTTTCAGCCTTGTCCCACACCGTAAGAAAGGTATTTTACCAGGCTTCCTCTTTTTCGCTCCCTCTTTATCCTCCTTTCCCCCACAAATCTCAACAATATTAAAGCCAATTGGGCAATACAAATACGCATTCAGGAAATGCACTATTGGCAAGACCCATGGGAGGGCCCTTCTCCAAAGCAAAATTAGAACAACTAGGGAATTCTAGGTAGTTCGTTTTCGTATCATCCATGTCAACCCTAGTGGCTGAGTCTTTAATTTAATCTGACAGCCCTGCCGTTTTGGACTGAGACCTGCCCGTAGTTGGCATTAAACCAGCCCAATTTGGATGACCATCTAGTAATCCATCCAAACCGGTGTCTCGGCCATCTTACTTGACAAATTCGGTAGTTGTCACAGGCTATCAGGGAACAAATATAGTTCAGGCTGACAAGATCGAGAGCCTCTATTCCCGAGTTTTTCTTTTGCCCCCAACCCCATGGGTAGTTACATGTACCCGATCTAGGCGTTCATGCATACGTGCCTATCATGTTCACGCGCCTGTAAGGGGCAGATGCTCTATGACAGCTCTGTGCCAAGCTCAAGTCATAGTTGTCGGGTGGATGTCTGACCCGCTATTGGAGGTTTAGCATAGCTTCCCACTGTTACGCAGAGATCTCATGTTCATAGGATCTTGCATACCTAATCATGTGTATATCCCATACTCAACTATCGACTTTGAAGTAATCTTATTATAATGAAGCTATGCTTTCCACTATAGTTGAATGTATCATAACATAGACAACGAGGAAGAAATTTGGTTTGCAGGTTTTGATGGACTGATTGTACACTCACTGCTCTAATTTTAGGTGGAAAATAGTAAATGGAACTTCAATTTGAATACTTAGTAAATTTCGAACTTCTACTCTGCAAGTGTTCTTGCGGGCCATAAATCAAATGACTATTCATCTTAGAAGTTAATCATATAGCATGGGCATTGTTGTACCCAATTATACATTCTCTTTTAGTCCTATACGGCAAAGAAAACGAAAACAGAAACATAAGACACATAAACATATACCGGATGGAAGACAGACAAAAACTGACCGGGTGACCTCAAATGACCAACTTAGAGAGGCAAAGTTCCTGCAGTAAATCACTCGTGATCGTCATGAATGGAAGATCTGCAGACCAATTGACCATTCCGGTTGAAAACATTGGAGTCTATACATCTTAAGTGAGCACTTCACTACGATAAAGTCAAAGGTTAAGAGGTCACAAACCCAAAGTTGTGTTCGTTGAGCGAGTATGACCCGGTACGGGCCTTATATCGCCGCCTTCCATGCAGTCGCAAGTAAGAAGCGGGGGCTTCTTTAGGTCCGTCTCTAATTCACACGAGATACATGTGTCGAATGCAGCTCCACTATCGCAAATATGTTAGTAAGGATTTCTTCCTTTTTGCAATCAATCTCAAACGAAAAGAGTATACGTACTCGACCTTGAACTCGAGTTGAAAATCTCGATTGTACGTATAACATTGATTCAAGTCCAAAGAACTGTCTTTGTAATTCCTGTCCCAGTCTGGACACGTTGCTTCGAGTGTATGGGATGCAATTTTCCATGTTTTGCAGTTTACAGTAAAGTCGACCATCTTGACATCAGGTTCGGCGGCAGCCAAAGCTGACAGGAAACATAAAATGACCACTGACATGAAATGCATGATCGTCAAGTAAGAGCACTTCCGTAGGAGTAGATTTCAAGAATATCTCAGAGTTCGTAAATTGGCTACAGTCAAGCTATTTATGTTCCCTTGGACTATGCATATAGATATCACGGTAATTCAAGATCATTAAACTTCCTTTGAGCATCTCTTCCTGTGTTTCAAAATCTGAACGAGAAAACTTTATAACTTGATAGAATTGCCCTATACATGAATCTTCCATTGATGAATATACATGAACCTTATTAAGATTACGAATTGGGGGATGGAGCGAAGGAATGGGGGGAACCGAGATATTTATTAACGCCGCACGAAGGCAGCGAGTCTTCCACAATCTAGCTAGAATAACCCTGTACATACCCAAGTTAGTCCGCTGGCTAGCCAACTGGTCGTCGGCGACCTGAGAAGGGCCCCGAATGAGAGCCGTATTCGGACACGGAATATAATGCCAGTCTCCCTCTCGATGAAGATACATGAACCTTATTTTGATCGAGAACTCACACCATTCGACTTTTAAGAATGCCCGGGCACTAGTGCTATTTCTAGTTGACATAGTCGCCTAGCTTTGGGAGGGTTATGGAGTAAGATGAAGGGTTCTAGGTGGTATTTCTAGACTTTCTACTCAGTAGTCTTGTAAGGATTGAAATATTTATTTCACTTGGTACTATCATCTTTCATTGCCCAAATTAAAGATCCAGACATGCCTACGTCCCGAACGATATAAATTAATGATATTTCATGTCCTTATGTAGTTATAGTTTTCAATATTGTTTTATACTAAATTCTCTCTTCTTATTTTTATATGGTTTGGTAATATTCTGAATGTAGGGCCTCGGTAGAATTATTAGTATCGTAGTACACTACAGAAGACTTTAGTAAAGTAAGATATAATCCGGATTACGGGCTTAATCTTACGACTGTTTATTGAACAATCAGGATACCCAACTATCCCGAGAATGCCCCGGATTCTTAAGACCTTTATAGGGCATTTTATAGTACTTTTTCTGGTTGGCAGCTTACATAGTCCTTTGGTACGGACTCTACGGAGCATAATGAGATAACATAGGTGAAACATCATATAAAGGGTGAGTGTTTCGTTTCGGCTTTAATACTTGACAAAGGGGCGTAACTCTTAACAAAGGAAGTGCAGTTTCATAGCCGGAGATTGGATATCTGGTGGCTGGTAATAATGAATATGAGGAATATAATATAATCCGAGAATTTTGAAGCATGAGTTACTAGAAATGTTGCAACACCAGAAGATATGGTGAAGGAGCCAACCAATAAGCCAAGTATTGCGCCCTAGATGCACTGGACAGCACTTGATAATAACCGGACGTGGATGCTGACACTAGAACATGAGATTAAGCCACGGTCACTAAGAATGGTACTTGGTACAGTAAAACCTGTATCGAAAATTTGACAGCTGAGAAACAAGATGGCTCACATTTCCTATATAAATGCCCATTATATCTAGATTGTAGTAAATGTATATCAATCTATTATTCGCACGCCTTATGTCCCCATTGTACACTATGTTGCAAAAACGGTGGAAGGGCCTTGTTGTCAACAGTTCTCTTCCTACCTACAGAATTTAACCACGGTCCAAGTGGCAGTTTAGAAGCTTGTTTATTCCTGGTTACCCAGTAGGTGGGACTCCACAATACCTCCAGGTGTTCTTATTATTTTACTGGGCCTGCCAGCCGCACCTTCCCCTCCCTCTAGATTCCTTGGTAGAAAGCCACGTGGCGCAGGCTAATAACTAATATCCTACTTATTAGACTCCTCTCTAGCATCGATTGCCTTAAGGGGACAACATTCCGTTTTTACAACAATAACGATGACTCTCCAATTCGCCTACTGGCCATGTGGGGCAGCTGCACAGGCTTGGACTTAAATTGTTACTTACCACATTGGTATATCGCTCACATTCAGTATTTTGATAAGGTGTTGACGATCCAATATTGACAGAGCAGGGATTACTGTAGCGTACAATAGTAAAGTACCAATAAATAAGTATTGAATTTTCCATTGGCCGTCAAATTCTGATCATAGCCCCTCTTATCATGTGTATTGTCTCTTTTGAAGCTCCTAGTAATATCCTACTCGATGTCGTCTCAACGAACGATTGCATCCGTATCTCCAGTTGCAACTTCCTGCGGTGTGTCATCTCTTGTCGTAAGATCGACATCCACTACGCTCTGAATCTTCCTCTTTGCCACTGTAACCCAGGCCATAGTACATGTTGCCGCCAGAAGAATGAAAGTAGTTACACCAGCCATAGTCCCTTCGCCTGGATTCGAAGCAGTTGCATCGTTGATTTGGCGAATGGTCCACGGATAGCAATTGGATTTGATAATGATGAATATACCAAGGCCAGTGTAGAGGATCGGTAAAATAAAATCAACATATTTCTGCACAACCGCCAGAATATGTTTCTGTCTCATGATAAGATAGGCGGCCAGACACCATACTGCAAGTAAAAGGTAGTACACAACGATATAAACTGCAATTGCTGCCTTTTCAACTTGCGCAAACAACGGAATGTATGTACCAATATTGTCCCCACCGTTCATCAGTGTGATAAGCGAGACTTTCAGTACACCCTTCACTGCAGCAGCGGTGCTGATTTCTGTAGGTTCCTCGGGATTTGGATAGAAAAGTTGACAAAACTTCCAAATACCGAGTAGAATAGGTAGTAGGCCGAGAAACCCAATAGGTTCAGGAGGCAATACGAGGGAAATACCGAACCCAATCATACTAATAGCAATAATAATGGTAAATCCAATGAATTGTCCGAGAACTATCTTGTAAGGAGTTATAACCCGGCTCGTTGTTGCTTCAGCGTTGAAAGTCACCAAAACGAACAAGTCATCGATGTTCGTAATGGCAAAAGTGGCACAGGCCTCGCCAACCGTTGCGCCGAAGTGCATCATGTAATAAGTGATAGGGAGCTCAATCGCGGTCGGTGGTTTCGAGCAACAAATCTCAGAAATATTGTATGCCTAGGCAACAGTACACACCGCGGCAGTGTGCACTTAAGCGTTAGGTTGGCCGCAACAACTCAAGGCGCTGTCGGCGATCAATCGAGGTGTTATTCCTGGCGGTTTCTCCGGAGGAATATTATACTAATCGTACTATTGGCAAACTCAGGGGAACAAGTCGCGCACTGCCTACATTTAGAACCAAAAACAAAAACTTTCGGAATTAGGTTTTGCCATGCCCCGGTCTACGTGTATCCTTGGCCAGCAAAACCATACATCTCAGCCTTAGCGTACCCATATTTGGTAGCACTCCCCACATGGCAATCTCACGGACGTTCCTAGATACACCACAAATGTCTTGGTGTCCACACCATCAGAAGATCATTGTTTTTAATTTTATTTTTTCTATTCCGAGAAAGAATCGTCGCATTTTCATGGTGGTTTGGGTAGGAGATAATGGCCGGGATATACCTGGTGTGTTGGGCGCGGACATACTCCTTTTTAGCCCTGCTGATCCTTCGAGTTACTCGAAGAATGTACTTCGGATATTGGATATGTTCGACCCGAGTGTTCTTCACCTCATTGATAGGCCAAAGATTGATAGTCCATTGAACACCCTTATATTATCTCTTGATTATCATCGCTTTTGCAACATAGTGTATATGTCTTAGCCCTTTCCCTTGATACAATGACCAAGGCATGATCGTGGATCACGTCTACCATTATATCTCACGTATTATGGGCCTCCGATATGTTTTAATCGACAAAGGGATGACCACACATCCAAGGACAACGGTCAAAATGTATTGTTAACAATCGAGTTTGCCTTCTAAGCAGACTGTGATATTTATTGACAGAGTATTCCTACGTACGTTGAAAGCGCTCAGCATGTTATACTGGTCTATATTACTATTCTTCAAGTCATGAACTATCTTAGCAGCTGATAGGTCACTATATTCTGCTCAATAAAGTAAATCTCCAATATTCCTCATGACAAAGCTAGTCTGTCTCCCCGTCGAGATTCTTCTGCATATCCAGGGATATTTTGGCAAATCAACACTCAACTGTTTTAGCCAAGTATGCCAGCACTTCTACTGCATTTCCAACTCGACGCTTTACAAGAAGAACACAGCTCGAGCATTATGGCAAGCAACTGAAACAGGGAACTTCAAAACCCTGCGCAAATTACTAGAATATTGTCCACGGACCGAAGAGTATGATCCGCGATATACCATATGGAGCCCCCTTGGTCACACACCAATGTCAGCAGCGGTGTACGGTGGAAGCGCAGAAGTAGTCCAGACCCTCATAGACAGCGGTTTTGACCCGACTACTAAAGACAGGAATGGCTATACACCTCTCTCCTGGGCAGCATCGCATGGCCATACTGATATTGTTAAAACTTTGCTGAAGACTGGCATTGACCCGAACCAGAAAGACATGTATGGTAGAACTCCTTTGAGCTGGGCTGCCGAGTATTGTCATTTGGATGCTGTGAAGATATTGTTGGATTACGGTGCGGATTCTGAGTGTCAGGATGATGATTATTACATGGTTGAAGCTAGGGCTAGGCAAGAAGGGCTTTACCTACTGCCTTTCTTCTTGATGAACCATGAACGATTATATAAGAGACCTATTCCTCGGAAGCCTATAGAGTGGGCTGAGCGAAATGGTTGTGCGGCTGTTGTTGAGCTGCTACAGCATACAAAGGGATATAAGGAAAATACTCCCTACATATTTGATTTGATTGGTACTCGTAGCGCTAGCCCATGGTTGTTGGCTTCGTGAATGTTGGACCTGAGCCAAAGCTCCATCCTTCTCCTATCTGTACGCTACTCTTTTAATGCACTTAAAAGACAAAGCATGTAAAGAGATTGATATATACGTCCATGATGACCGCCGATCTTCTATCTTGGCTTCCTAAGCCATTCTGTCCTTGGGCAAATTTCACTTTACACTTTACTGAGGAGTGTCTGCGTATCAAATGGTGTCATATTTTTTTTTTTTTTTTTTTTTTTTTTTTTTTTTTTTTTTTTTTTTTTTTTTTTTTTTTTT